>WEKY01030849.1:102423-113105 GCA_013390045.1 Picathartes gymnocephalus
TAAGAGGTATTTCTTATCCTCCCCTCCGTGAAATGATTTCTGTTAATTGCTTGGTGGGAATCAGTTATAGGTGGGGGAGATTCTCCCCACACACACACCCTGGCCCCTAATTGGCTTATTGAAGTTTTAACGGGGCTTTCACCTGGAGAAGCTGGTAATTATTCCCTTCATTCCTCTCTTGCTTGTACCTGTAGCTTCACACTTGGGGCCTGCCTGGCTCCACAGGGGGTACTTTGTTCCCTCTAACTACAGGCCCCACACAAATGGGCCCAGCAGCAGGACAACGCGGCAAAGTGGTAATTTTCAGCCCTGCATAATTAGCCAAGGTTCTTTAAGCCCAAACTGCTGAATGGGGAGAGGGCTGCTGGGGAGGGTGCGCCATGTGGGAATGGAGGAACGGGGGCTGCTCTCAACAGGCAAAGACAAAGACCTCTCAGGGGCTCCAATCTGGGGCGAGCAAGAGGAGGGGGTGGGAGCGGGACAGTTTGCCTGGCATAGCTGGGGCATGGTCAGTGGTGGGACACACACTGAGGAAGTCAGCCCATGGCATCCTTCCCCCAGCCTGTGGAACAGAGCAGTGGAGGATGCCAAAAAAGCAGGAAAGGAGAAAAGAGATCCAGTGATGCACAACAGAAGCATGTGAAGGGGTGCGATGCATGACAGATTCTTGAAGGCCTGGTGTAGCGTATGCTCCCAGGACAGGATTTCTAGTCTAGTACCTTTGCACTGAGATTTAGAAAGGCAGCAGGGAGAAAAAGCTGGATAGTGCAGGCCCCAAATAGGATAACAAGAACTGTGCCAAGGACAGAGTGAGAACTCTTATTGCTGAGAAAACTCATTGAAAAGTAAATCAACTCCTCCAGCATCTGCTCCAGAAGTCAGGCAACAGCCATAACCAGGAGGACAGCAACAAAGGCTCCAGGTTCTCTTTTTGCTGAGGCATCTCCCATTAGCAAACCAAAACTGTTTTTCATAGTGTGACCTCACTTTTTCTGTCTCCCTTTCTGCTACAAGACTTTGGTTTTGCAAAACTACCAGGAAACCTGCTGCACGTGGGTACAAAAAACTTGGCCACCAGTGTATCACACCAGTGTGTCCAATCACATGTCAGATGTCCCACAAGCCAGAAACTGGCATCCTGGATGTGGCATGCTGCCTCTGCTGATTCTCAGGACTTGTTAGCTTCTATGCTTTTTTTGAATTATCACCATTGCCCTTCAGGATAGAGATGCTTGTCCTGACCGGTCAGGTCTTGTTGACAAGTTAAAGCTGCTGCTTAGCTGGATTGATGATCACAGCTTCAGTGCAATGGGGTCTGGGGGTTTTTTTCATTTGTTTGTTTTTAAATGTTAAACCATAGTTCTAAAAAACTCACCTTGTGTCTCTTATGATTGCAATATTCTATCAGAAAGGAAGAATTGTCATAATCTAAAAGCTTGGTCCTGATTCTGCAATGAGGACCAGGCGATAAGCAGGGAAACTAAAAGATGCCACTACTTTTATCAGAGGACAGGTACACTGGAGTGCTGAGCAAGCCCTAGGAGATGATGCAATTACAACAATCCTGACAACAAGGAAAGGAGATCCTCAGGGACTCCAGTTGTAGGAAGGGAGCAGGCAGGCAGCACAACCCCCAGGGCACAGACCTGTAATTTCTGAGCTGCCTAAAATACAACTGTGACACAATGCTGCAGCAGGTTGCAAACTAGAGAAGCAAATTGCCTGATTCAACCCCATGATTCTGGTTTCTTTTCAGGCCGCATCTATTTCTATCACATTTTACAAAAGACTCTCACAGAAAAGATCATTTTTCAGTTTCAATCCTAACTTTTTCAGCCTCACCCAAGCTGCCTTAAGTACTTGTCACAGAGATGAGTTCAGCCAGATACTGTGTGCCTTTGACCCATCAATGCTCAAGACTTTTCCTTAGAAACAACTTTTGACACCTCTGGACAAAGTATGCTTGCTGTGAAATCTATGCCAGCATCTGAGAAGCAGACACCAAAAATTAACGTAAGCAGACCCATGTTGACCAGGCCAATTTCAAGCCTGTGCAGAGAAACAGAGTGAACATTCCCTGCACCAGTGGGAAAATATATGTAATGTCATCTGTGCTCACACTTTATCACAAACCTTACGTGGTCCAGGGCTTTTTCTTCTTAAAACCCCACACCCTACAAGAGGACATGTAGAATTGATTTAAGTAAATACTCCAGCTGTCACTGCTTTGGACAAAAGTCTAAATATTTGCTCATGTATAGAAAATGCTTAAAGAATCATGATGCAAAAGGAGAAAATCTTGTCTACTTATAAAACATTGCCTTTCTATTTTTAAAGGTTCAGGACTGCCAAGACCACTCCCAATATTTTTTCAGATGTGACTGGCAAAGTTTTCAGTTAACAAGTATTGTTTAAAAATGCATGCATATATATAGAATGACATTTTATATAAAGTTTTCCATTAGAATCTATGACAGAAAATTACTTTTCAATAAGCAGCAATCCATGCATGCCAGTGAGGTCAGGGGGAGGGGAGAATCCTTTCAGGTCTGCCAGAACAACTAAAAATCAAAAATGTTTCAGTTTAAAAGTAGAGTTGGAAGGAATCTCTTTTTCTGGTGCCACAAGCCACAAATTATTTTTGTCTTTTGCCATACAGACACACGTATAATAAATTCAAACTTCCATATTTAGGAGAATTTTGAAGAAAGTGATCAGGATGGTGAGGAAGAAGAGGATTTATCACAAACATATACTTTCTTTATCTTAGCACACAGGGCAGCAGCTCCTTCTCGACACCATGCAGAGGCGGGAGCTGTACTTGTTCATGCTTTTAAGGGAAAGAAGCCAAATCACAAAAATAGAGTGATCTTCCTCCTCTGCCCTGTGATATTCAAACAATTTACAAATTAGGTCTAAATGAGTTCTTCATCAGAGGAGAGGGAAATAATGCTCAGAGGGTTCTAAGAAGTCAAAGACCAGGAAAGGTGAAAGGGGAAAGGCATGTATATGCAACACACGCTATACACAGAGAGGGCCAGGACACTGAGGCATGGAGATACAGGTGCTCTGTGGAGGAGGGAAGCAAAGCCTCATCTGCATTTAACTCAGCCATGAAATGACTCCTAGAGCTTTCCTGCCTTGATCATTGCAGTCCCGACAAGGACATGCTTGCAACAACCTTAATCCACTTGCCCTTAAAGCTCTGGGCAGCCTCCACCTCCCCAGTTCTCCACTCTATGCAATATGATTTGCTTCAGGGTTTTCATACTAAGTGTTGGGAGCATGTCAACTCTTCAGCCCTAAGCAACCAAGATCCTGAATAAAACCCCTCCTCCCCATCTGCAGGTTCAGGGAATGCCGGGTTGTGAGCAAGCACCAGAGTGAGAAATCAAACCTGTCAGTCAGGCCAGAAAGCCCCAGCCCTGCATGCAGAGAAAGGCATACAATGTTTCATTAACAGATAACACACGTCTAAGGCATAAAGATGTTTAGTGGCCACCTCCCACACAGATCCTAAACCACCCAAAAACTCGCCAGAGTTCAAACCATGCTGGCATCAATAAGGCACAGTTTCACAGCACAGGTTATCACCTTCAGTATCTGTCATCAGGCTGGGCTGCAAGGCAGGCTAAGAATTATTAAATTTCACTGATAACTGAGATAAGCCAGATGAAGATAGGAAAGGGATCAGGCAAAACAGATGGTGTAGAGATAGGGAAAGGATAAGACAAGAAGGTGAGCAGTAATTTATTACGATGCTTTATGTCATTATATTGGGGAAAAAAAATTACACATAAAATGGTATAAGAGGGAAAGGATTGCATTGGAAAGAACTGAGAAAAAGACTTCAGGCACACATCTCAACTCTGCAGTGGAACAGACAATTCCCCAACACATATTGCCCTTTGATGACAAAAAATATCTGATAAAGGGATATTAAGAACCATACTGCCTCCTACCACTCAGTAAGCTGCTGTCTAGGTGACGCAGGACAACCTGCTGGCAGTCAATCCTCCAACACTTCAAGGAACAGAAGCCTGGAAGCTTTAAATACATAGGCAGTTTTGTGGGTAGGAGTGTGAAACCACAGTTTCCTCCTTTCCTTTCCATGGCTTGCCCTACTTCCATGTGCTCTGAGAATTTAGGAAGTCACATCCAAAAACACAACTATTAAAAGAACAATTTCTACTTGGTAAGTCAAACACCCACACAAAGAAATGCCAGAACCAAGCCCACTCACACATCCTACACTGAACGAGCACATTACTTGAGCATCAGTATTTGATTCTGTAGCCAGTTACAAGTGTCCCAGTCAAAACTGTCACTCATTTTTTATCAAGTGAATACACAAGAACCAATTACATGGCCATCAATTCATGTTGGGCTGCATCTCTGCTGACGTCAATCAGAGGCTGCATTAGGAAGAAGTGATGAGCTTACCACAGCTCAGGTATGCCTGAACTCCACTCCATATGAACTCCACTCCAAATAACAACTGGCCAGCAAGTACCTGCAAGTCATGGCTTGGTACTGCTCCACACAAGGCCATTGATACTGCAGTTGGGGTGGCTTGGGAAAAATATTAAAACTTTAAACAGAGTGAAGAGTATCCAGAGAGAGAAATCATTCACTGTATAACCTCGTAAGACAATCAGGCAAAAGGTTTAAAAATGGAACAATGTGTTTCTTCCTCAGGATACAACACTGAATTTGAAAGGAGCTTATGAAGCCCAGAACATTAACAGGTTCAGAAAGATGAGCTGCTCATAGAGCTAGCCTCTGCAAATATTAAATAAACACTGGTCCAGATGAAAACTCTAGCCAGGGAAACTCTAACCTCTCCTCATTGGAAGCTGGGAAGGAATAGGCAGGAAAGGATCTTTTTGCTCTTGTTTCTTACCTTCTCCATAGACATTTACTACTGACCACTGCTGAACACCAAATGCTGGGGTAGATGTATGCAGGATAGACCCACTATGGCCAGAAAAAGGGAAATGCCCATTTTTGTCAAGCCATGGCCCATCCCAGTCTGCAGTGGTACTGGCAGATGCTGTTCAGGAAGAACATGTAAGTTTGGCAACCTTCTGTGGTCATTCACTTTGCATCCACAATTGCTGTATTAAGGATTTTAAAGAGTGTATCCCCACCTAGACCCCCATTATGAACCTGCTATCCATGAATTAACAAAGTCATTCTCAAAACTGCTGGCATCATCCACCTCCACAACCTTCTGAAGCACTAAGTTCACACTGTGTGAAGGAATACTATCTTTTATTTATTTCAAAACCATCTCCTAGTAATTTCAAATGTCTCTGGTACTACTACTATAGGATTTGGTGAATAACAGTCTCCCATTCAAGCTTACCCACCATCATCTTACCCTCCATATTTTTTTCAGGATGCTTTTACCAGGACTAATGGAGGCAACCAAACATCAGTGTATCATTAACTTCTGCAGAGTGTTTTACTTGGGACCAAGTATGGGGAAAGACTACAAAAAGATGGTACAAACTAGTAATGTAGTCATTTCTTTGGCACAGAGGGGTGTTCCTCTGCTGTTATCTCCTCTTCAAAACCTGTTGGTTCATTGCCCCTTCCATGTTTTGAGGCTTCAACTAGCCTCAGCCACTCCTAAAATTAGCAGGGAACAACATCGCTGGCTCTATTGAGAGACCTGAAGAGGCAGCACCCATCTCAGGACCATGAAGGTCTCACAAACCAGCTGGGGAAGCAGAGGACTCAGACGTTGCACAGTGCCAATAGCACCGCTCACCTGCAAGTAATACTGCTAAAGTACGTCATATTTCCCACCAAGTACCAGGAGAATGACGTCCTTGCTTTGCCAGGCTCCAAACTTACCCGAAGTGGTCTGCATACCATCCATGTTCCCAGACTGGCTCTAAGACCATCAGGAGACAGATTTTAGAGACACATTATTACTTTTCTAATATCTGGAGCAGGCTCTCTTGCTTCTCCACTGTCAAAGAGGAGAAAATCCAGGGGAAGTATATAGAAAAAGAAAACACGTTCTAGGCCAAGACAGAAAATCAGATGCAAGAGAAAAACTCTTCAATCAGACAGTCCTACTCCATCCCCATCCCTCATTAAATCAGCCTGAACAGCCAAAGCAGATCACTGAACAAAGCACAGGTGTAAAGCTCAACACAGCTGCACCACAAGGAAGAGACCAAGCACAGCAAGAATAGCAGTTGCTGCTTGGCCCAGCTTAGTCTGCAATTGCTTCTTCTGATGAGCTCACTTCTTTCAGGAGTGGGGAAGCAGTACACACACGGGTTTCTTTTTCCCCTGGAAAAAACCTAAGCTGTTAGGTTGCAGCTTGCAAGACTCTCTTCAGCCACCACGCTAGTAAATCTTTGGGACTATAAATCACCTTGGTACAGTCTCTCTTCTCAAAGGAAATGGGCTCTCTCTTGTCATTAGCTGCCTGTGTCTACCAACCATAGCAGGGCCTCATTCAAGTCCTCTTTGATGGACGGTTAGACTTAAAGGAATAAGTGCCTCAATCTCAGAGGAGAGAGAACAAGAATTTACTAATTAGACAGGGCAAAGCACATTAAAAGCTGGCTTTAATACCTGGTCCCAAATTATCCCTGCACCTGTTAAGTACCAGGGTGCCTACAAAGCAGTAAGAGTACATCCCACATGCAGGCATGTGGGATGATGAATGAAATATCATGAACCCACAACACCTCTTTAAAGCAAGAAAGTGATTGCAGTGGTTGTGTTTCATGCAGTTGGGAGGGAAGGTAGAGAAGACCTGACAAATCCTAGATAATAAGAGAACACAATACAGGCAACACTGCACAGAAAGAACAGACTTTCCACTCTGCCTTCCAGTCTGAAACAGTTTCACACTGCTCTGAAAAGGAACCAGAGGCAATGGAGGCAAGGAGAGAGTCAGAGCCACACAATTCTGTCCATGTTTCCAGTGTCCAATTCAACTCACAACAGAGATTCAGGATGCCAGCAACCCAAGGAAACTGAAGCTTAGCTACAGGCAGAAGGCACTCTGGCATGCTCCATTTGAGGGTGTATGAGCACTCAAGCCAGATGCACACATTGAGGAGAAATTCCCATTCTTCAGAGGAACTGGTTTCCCTTTAAGGATGACTATCTTCTCTTACTCATTTGCTCCTCTCCAAACTCCAGCTTCTCTGGTCCTGTGTTCCTCTTGCCTTATTTTAAACAGTCTGCCAAGCATCTTCTGTAAGGACTGAAGTGACAAGGAGAATGTTGTGATGGGAGACATCATCATTCTGATGTATGCCAGACCTAATACAGGAAAAGCCCATCTCTGAGTCATGCTTTCATTTTTAACAGTATTTCCTCTAGGCCTGAAGATATTCCTGTGGACAGTGCTATGCTCTGTGTCAAAATGCCAAAATTCAGCAGCAAATGATAAGTCAGAGATTTACATTTATGACTTCTGTAAATTCATACCATCTGCAGCCTCATCCCAAGCACATGGATGATAGAGCTTTCCCAGGATGAAGGCAGTGCTGCTGTAAACATTTCCCACTCTGTAAGGAACCACGTTCTCTGCAGACAGAACCCTTCCTTCAGCCGTTTCCTACAATCCATATTGATATGCTCATATTTTCCCTCTCCTGAGTTCAAAGAGAAAAGTCTGCAACTGTAGATTGGCAGAGCAAGATACACTGCATACTACACACCTGAAGAAAGCATGCTTTTCTCTTCTTCTTCCTCCCCCTTCTCCTCTTCACCCCAACCCTTCCTAAGAGCACTGACTGATAAATAATCCAATCCACACTTGGAAAAAGGTAACTGTCCCCCTCTACTTCTAACCAGGAAATGCAGAACCTTGTCCCTTGAATTCCTTCTAAGTTACTCCTTGCCCCCATTCATACATACAGATGCACATTTAAAGCACATCCATGTCTGCCTTTTCCTCAAGCTGGCACAAGCTATTTGGACCACAAAGCTGTGCACAAGCCCCAAATCAGCCACCAGATATTCTGTGCTGGAAGTTGGCCATTGTCTTCCCAGGGATATAAGCAAATTTCTGTTGGATACAACAGGTCTAGTTAGGGGCAAACACACATTAAACAAGTGTTTTGCACAGCATGGACTTGATATGCAGTATAAAACAGGCTTGAATTGACTCCAATGACCATAATAAAAAATATATCCCTTTGCTTCAAACAAACTAGCCCATTTTGGATAGTCTAGAAATTTGATTCAGCAAGTACTTGAATCAGAAAGTTGCTATCACCAGCAGCCTCCTGTATACTTTTTAGTTTCCTTCAGGAAAACCAGGACTAGCAACTGCCTTCATGTGTACACAATCACCACTTTCTTGTCTTAATAAATAAAGAAGAGGTGCTTTACTATAATTCTGCCTCCTGCAGCAGTCTGAAATTTTCACTCTGATGAATTCAGTACTTTCACAGTTCTCTCCCAAATATATTTTTTACTTCTAGAAAAGAGGAGGGCAGGGGGGAATCCCCCAAAGAGGCCCAGTGCTTCCCTCCTTGTAATGAAACCCTGTAATGGAATGCCCTGCACTCCAATTAGGAAGAAATGCTAATTTTCTCCAGTTGAGCACCCCCTCTAGATGTATCTAATTTGTTTCACTGCTTTCATCTCTCCCCTCCATCACATTTTCATTTAAAGGTTATGATCTGTTTGTGCCCTCCATGCCGCGCCCTGACAAGACACCCCTATGAGAGGTTGCAGGGGCCATGTCGCCCTTCCTAACCCCCTTCCCAAACAAAAACCAAAGCCTTTTTCCCTCCACTGCCTCTTTAAGAAATGCAGAAAGATGAAGGGGAGGAGCAGGGAATTGGGAAGACAATAATTAAAAATAAAAAGTAAGCCCTCTTGCAAGTTGGGTTGTTGGTTGTTTCCAACAAAAGGTTAGAGACCTTTTCATCATGACCAACACCAGTATAACCAGTGCAGGACAGCCAGGAGCAATAGTATTACAGAGCTTTGCTACTCTTCAAATCCATTTTAGGAACAGCTGCCATGTAAGAATACTCTTCTGCAAAAGGTTTTGAGATGCTAAATTGTTTAGTTCTTTGTAGGTCTTGGGGAATACATTTTCTCTCATCTGTCACAGGGAGAGTGTGGTCAGAAAGGACATGAAGAGTTGGCTCAGCTGAGGAGAAAGTCTCAACAAAGCTTTCCCACTCGTCTCTAAATGACTTCTGGCTTCTTCTGGGAGCCTGTGTTCTAAAAATTCCTTCAGGAGAGCAGAGATTTCAGCTGGGTGGCATGGGCCTTGGAATAGCTCTTCATGGCATCCATAAATTTGTGCTGCCATGGTTGTGGCTGGGCAGACATGTAAATCCTCAGGGCAGAATCCATCTGGACAGGTTACCCACCCAGAAGAGCTGTGTATACACCACATAGGGAAGAGGGATCCAGATGACCTGGCTGGTGCCACACCACTTCCCACAGAAATTTCAAAGGGCTTTTTTTAGTCTCCAAAAGACCATTACTGAATAAAAATAATAGAAAAATGCAGCCACCATCTTACCTCTAAGCAAAGCCTCTTTGCAGCCTGCCCCAGTACTCTCAAACAACACAGTATCCCTGGAGCTGAACCCAGTCTTCCCTACATACAAACCCTGTTCCTAAGCCAAGCCATTCATTACTTGTGTTCAGCCTCTCCCTCCCTTCACTTCATTTTTCTCCTTCAGTTCCTGTCTGTTAGAAAAGAAATCATAGATCTACACTCTCTAGACACAAGTTTCACCACACACCTGTTGCCAACATCCTGTAAGTTGAGAGTGCCCAAAGAACCTCTTTGGAAGAAAGGCAGCTAGGTGGGCCCTGACTGAAAAGGCATGGAAACTGCTGGGTTCCACTGGTGGCATAGCCTGGAACAACTGCCATCTTGGAAAAAGGAGAACAGCTGGACGCACTACCCAGACTGAGCATTGAGTAGCCTCTTCTTGACAGTAAGATGAAGCTGGAAAAGTGCAGCAAGTGTGTTTTCTGTTATTAATAGGCACTTTGCTAATACTGCTCAAGACAGTCAGCTCCCTCTCAGTCATTTCCTGCTGCAGCCACTGAATCCCATTGGTCACAGCACTATATGCTCCATTACAAGCTATTTCCTCTCTATGTTTGCAATGCCTCCAAAAGCTTTTGCAGAAAGTCCTGATGATCTCCTTTCCTGCCTCCCTCTGTAGACCCAATTCCCTCATAATTTGACTTTCTGGGACCACAAATGGGGAATGGGTAAGAGGCACACAAAGATTTACTCTTCACAGATAGCAGCCTTGCCCTTTCCTCCCCTTCCAGGCCCCTTCTCTATCTGGTCCATGCAAAAAAACCCTGAGTGGGAAAGAGCGTTTGGAAGAGGCCTGTGTCTGGGCCAGCCGCCTTTCATCCAGAAGATGCCTTTTCCCGTTGGAAAATACAAGCATTGTGTGAAAACATTTTAATATATTCATGCACATTCCTATAGCTCGCAGGAGCGAGCGGGTCTCAGCACCCTCCCCTCCCTGCCTTCCAAATGATTTTCATAGGCAACGATACAATGGGAATACCACTTGTTTTCTCGAATGCCCGCGAGTATGTAAATTGTGGGAATATGCAGGCCAAGGGCTGTGGTTTTATTGTGCTACAGAAAAGATTTTACTAATTACTTGCCTAAACTCCAAAGCAGTACGCCTGCTTTTTTACAA
>WEKY01030853.1:0-13461 GCA_013390045.1 Picathartes gymnocephalus
AAGAATTTTTCAACCCATTTCCATTTAATCCTTATCTTGTCATACATTTTTTTATTTTGGTAATAGCTTGTGCTACACTTTTCAGCTCCCCTTTGTATTTTATTCCCTAGTAAAGCCAACCTAATCATTATTGTCTACTCCCAGTATGAGTTTACGCACAAGGAAACTATTAGAAAAATTAGAAGAATAAAGCTAAGGCAATTCACAGAAGCAAATAGGCAATGGCAAGAGATTATCAAAAGAAAATACCTTTTTAAACAATATTGAGTAAGGACAGCAGATACCACCTCATGTCCTACTACGTAAAAATCTAGATAGATTTTAAGTAACACAGAAGTAACTCCTTTTTTAACAAAGATGTATGTTCATAAAAGACATGCAGGGAGAAAACAGTACTTACAACAGGGTTTTTTGTGTCTGGGTCAAATTCTGTAGAATTTGCATCTGGAACAGAAGTTCAAAGTAAACACAGTACATTTGCTCTACATGCACTACACACTCATAACAGCTCTGTGGCATTTCAGGGCTTGTCTACATTTATGTTGCAATCTCATGTATTGAGACATCCTGCACCACTTTTGAAGCAACCCCAGGAATATATGACCTCAGACACATACATTCCCTTTCCTGCTTTCCAAAACACTTTCCTCTCAGCTCTTAGTATTAGAAATTAATGGATAAGTTAAATCTCTTCATACTGCTACTGCAACGGCTCTTGTTTGGCTACTCTGGCTAATGAAGGCAAGTGAGAAAACCACTTCTCAGTTTTTACTTCTCACCACCTGCACACTTCAGAAAGAGACTACAGAGGTGAACTATAAGCACACTTTCTTCTACACTCTTTAGATCAAAAAGCAGGTTTCAAGCAATCTGCAGAACAAAGAGTTCTTACTCCCTTGCACAGAGAGGTAGCACAGGGCACTCAGCTGAAAATGATCTTGCTGCAAGAGCTAAGTATCTAACAATCACAGGATTTGTAAACAGTTCTAATAATAGACACATATTTCACATAGAGAATAAAAATTCTTCTAAACAAATCATATTCACACCAGCATACTGTGCTCACCTTCCCAATTCAAACAGCTTCTTGCAAATTCCACAACTGCTAACTGCATTCCCAGGCAAACTCCTAGAAGAGAAAACAAAAACTCCAGAATTTACCAGGATAAAGAGTAGGACTGACTAAGTACTTGCTGTTCTGTCTTAAACTTGACTCCTTTAAAATCTTGGTATTCAGTGCATATACATAGACTTACAAAAAGCTGAAACAAAAATGGCTGCTCAATGTCTAGCTCACACTTCAAACTTGGTACACTATAAATACATGTGACACAATTATGTGCTTTAAGCCCTTTCAAAGATATTTTTTTCCTCTCATCTCTTTTACCAATAATTACTGCAAAGACAAACAGAAGCTGAAAGCCTGGGGATATCCAGATTCAAACTTTACTTTGGCAACTATTCAGACACTTAAAAACAAGTAAGAAATGTGGAGTAGGAAGCAAAGCCTCAGAGGCCCTTACAAATGGCACTTAGCTTATAGGCCAGATGACGTCTTTGGACTTTACCATAATAACATATACCAGTAAATCAAAAAAAACCATTTAATATAGCAAAAGTGGTCCAAAGACATTTATGTTTCCTGCACACTGTTTAATAAAGAGAATGATACTGATTTAATTACAATGAGAAGCAAAGACTCTCCATTTTTGTACATGCAATTAAACTTTTGCAGTAGGGATTCTCTTTTTTTCCTTCCTTATACACCAGATGTGGTACAGGACTATGATCCTGGGGATTCTTTACATGGCAGATAGTCACAACATCACACATACTTCCCTGAGACAGCATCCTCCCCTAATGTGGGGGTTTGGGCGTTTTTTTAATCAAATCAATTACTTGCTATACATCTCCTAAACACAGTAATTTCTCATTCTAATGATCTTACCAAGAAAAGGTTTTTTCTTTGTTCTTGCCCAGGAGATAGCTTGGAGTTTGCCTTCTGTTCCCCTAATTCCAAAGCCTCCTGGGACCAGAATGCCACTGTAATGACAGCCATATATAAAAGAATTAACATGTAGAATCAACCCAGGAGAGCAATCCATAAAACTTGAAGACTTTTGAGGTTATAACTAAGCAAGTACAATTAATGAAAGGCATGTTTTATATGACCATTCAGAATACAAAGAAATTAAATTTAGACATTTGTTTCATCTACCCACCCAAATTCTCATCTGACCAATATCACACTTCACAGTGAAATTTCCACTGCTTAAATAAGTATTGTTCAAATAAACTAGCTACATATTCACTACTTAAAATCTTAACACCCGAAGTTTAGATCTTCTAATACCAAAAAAACTAAATGCACATAGACAAGAAACAACATCCCTTTAAAAATACAAACTGAAATCCTGGCAATGAATCTGAACAGAGCCATTTGCAGAGTGTGCATTTACGAGCACCTTTCACTATGCTGCATGTTGACAACAAAAAACCTTTGACAACTCATCTGCACTGTAAAGAAAGTCTAGATATCTAAAAAAGCAAAACAACAACAAAAAATATCAACAAGCAAACCAACAACCAAAAAACTGCAATTTGTCTAAAGAGGTTAAGCAGACTTTGAGGATATACGTTGATACTTTAATTGGCTGAAGCTTTTCACCACCCATGCAATTTATCCTTTCACATAAGGAACACAACTCTGGATGAACTGAGAAATTATTTGATTTATTGAAGCATTTTTCATCACATGAAAAAAATGTCATGGTCTGCATTTGGTATACAGAATGTCCAATGTCACTTACTCTGCTTTGCACAGTTTGTGCCATGCCTGGTGATACTTCACTGAGTTCTCTACTTCTGTAGAACGTTCAAGTTCTGTTGAATCTATGTACTGATAAAGAAAAACATGCAATGAAATGGTCTCCTATTCCACAGAAAGAGCAGCAGACAGTATATAATCAAGCATTAAGAGAAATTATTAAGAGTTTCAAGTGAGTTTGTCAATAAACCTGTAACAACTACACTGAAGACCCAGTATTTGCTTTCAGAGTGTTTGCTCTAATTGCAGAAATCTGTGCCCCTTTCTTCGCACATAGCTCAGGAGCTGTGTCTCCAGGCACCCTCCAGGTAAGCAGACTTAGGAGAATGCTTTGTAACTGTGAATCCAGGTTACCTTCCTATGGCAACCAGGGCCAAACAAAGTGTGGCATGGACCTTTTCCTGTCATCCCAATGGGATATGGCCAGGATGTCTGGGTGCCACAGCTTATCCAATCTTATTATAAGACTGGAAAAATCTTCATTATCTGTGAGAAAGGCATTCCTAGGGCCTCTTGGGCACAAGGGGAGTTAGACTCATTATCTATGCCCTACTAGAAATACTGCATTAGAATTTCTAGTGTCATTAAGAAGCATAGCTCCTGAGGCACTGGTAGAGTGAAGTGAGGGGATAATGTACTGCACTGTGGACACAAAAGATCACAGTTTGAGTCTGGGTTTTGTCAGTTTTTTTCTCAGATTAACATAATTAACCACATTCTGATGTAGAGTCCATACTCCATAAAAATGAGATCATTTGAAATGGCAGAACTCCCCTGTGTGCAGAGAAAGGCAACTGACAAGGGGATTGCTGAAAGCTTCCCAGACAAGACTGCTTTCTAGCAAATATTTTCTACTTTTTCCACATTCTAGAAGGCACCAAAAATACAACAGAAAAATAACTACTTTTGAATGTTGCTATTCAACACTAGAAGAATATCACAGGATCAACTAAAAGGACACTATGATACTGCAAGGTTGGAAAGAGAAACTAATGACGGTTGGAGTTAATTGTATTTTCCTTGCCATATTGAGAAGGCATATTTATCAGTTCAAAAAGCATCAACATTTCATCATTCAGCTTAAGCAGTTGCTTCAGAGCATGGGATTATACTGGGAGCCTTTGGGCATAAACGCTGAAAGGAGGTTTGGACACGTAGCTGAGGACAGTGGGAGCTGTGTCTGTTAACATTTCAACACTGCACTGGAGCTCAGTAGCCATCAGTTCTCATGCTTGTTAATGCAGAGGCCCCACCAAAATTAAGACCAGCTGCACACAAAACTTGCTGTGCATTTGCAGACAGGGCATCTTTCACCTTTTTTGCTAAAAGCAACGCTATTTTTCATATCATAAAAATTTCCCACTCTGCAGCTGTCAGTACAAAACACTACAGTGACACAATCACATAGGTCAGAAAGGAGCTTGGGAAGTCTCAAGCCTCACTCCCTGCTCAAAGCAAGTCAAATTAGAGCAGGCTGCTTAGGGTCATTTCCAGTCAGGATCTAAAAATCCCCAGGGATCCATTCTGGCTGTTCCTACTTTCTTGTTTCTTCATGCACGCAGAAACAATTTTTTAGAGTATTAGCTAATAAGCTTCCCTGGGAACAAGAAAAGGCTGACTACCTGCCATTTCCCCAAATCCTAATTTTTGCCTCTTTTTCTTACTTTCTTTTCTTTAAGACTAGTACATTTGCCCTTTTCTAGTCATAGAATAATTAGGTTGGAAAGAATCTCTAAGATCATTGAATCCAACTGTTAACCCAGGACTGGCAAGTTCACCACAAAACCATGTGTCATGAAAACAAGTGAAATCTAACTGATATTAAATATAAATTTGCAGATAAAGTCTGCTTTTTCATCAGATCCAGTTTTGGGTAACTTCAGTGTTCCTTTCAGATAAGTTCAGTTCCAAATAAAATAATAAATCTGTAAACATTTCCTTTAAAAAATGAGATGGTTGGCCAGTCTGTATTTGTCTGCATGATTCATTTTCTAATTTTCACATGAATTAAAACTGCCTCACATGATGGGAACTAGTAGGTTACCACAGAATGACACAACAGTAGAATCAAAGTATTCCTGAAAGCAAAATCCAGAAATATTCTCACCATTAAATCCAGTTTGTAATTAATTGCCAGTGCAGAGTGTTCCAGAGCTTTGAAAACAGATGCATAGCAGTCACTTAGTTTGGTGTACTTGCCAACGAGAGCTATGGAGCACACCTTCAGCAACCTTTCATATCTGACAAAAACAAGTTCTTCAGTTACTACACCAACTTTCACCAAAAAAACCCCATTCTAACAGTGTTTGCCTTTTCTTTAACTCCACAAAATATCTCCTAAAATTTCTGAACTGCCAATGGTTTTAAACCTAGACCATTCACAGGTGTTGATCAGCACTATCCCCAGTCCAGTTTAGTGACTAAACCTAACTTGAAACTAGCTAAAACCTAACTTGAATTACAGCACTTCTAGAGAAAGCAGCAGGATGCAGAATACCTGCAAGCCATTTTCTTCCACTTCATTAGGAGATCACTTGGCTGGTCATCAATAGGTAAATTCAGCCTCTGTTTAAAATATTTAATGATGCCTTGCTCCTCCAACAGGATTGGTACTCGATAAGTAGAAGAAACATCATGAATAAATATCACCTAACAAAAAAAAAAGCAGAACATAAAAAACTTACATAAATTTTTCACATTCATTCTACTTTTGGATACTACATGCATTTTTTATTCTACACACATTCTGGTTGTTAAATACCTTCCTTTTGAATGAGCAGGACAGCATAGCTAATATTTAAAGTTCCATTAAATCTACAAGAAAAAAGTTACTCAAAAAGTAAAAATGTGTTTTACTTCTCTTTCATACCATCATACAGGTTTGTCAAGGTTATCAATGCATCAGTTTTAATGCAAATATCTATCCCCACAAGCACTCATGTTTGCTAGCACTTCCTTCCTCCCCTCTCACAAACTTGAAGAGTATTAACCATGAAAGCAAGAAAACAAATTAAAACTAACAAAACAGACCCAATGTGGTTGTGATGAAGTCTCCTAAAAGTATTTAGTTAGTAAACTAGGCTATGTAATTATTGAGTACAGTCCATCTAAAGATCTTTTTGTTAAGAACACATTTATAAACTGCATCCAAGCTGCCAGCAATTAAGCTGATTGTGCTTGGCTTACCTGAGATCACAGAACTCAGAATCCTGAGCACAAGTGTTCTCTTCCCTGAAGACATGAGCAGTAAAGGATACTCCCTTTGTTACCCTTGAGCTGCTTCTGTTCATCACATAACTTTGTACATGTGCACGCTGCCCCATGCCTCTCTATGTGCCCAGTCCATCTGAAATGCCACATAACCACTTGCATCTCTTGTACCTCTAGTATTAGCCATTACATTGAAGAGTAAAATGCTCTCACTTGCAAAAATATTAAAGAGCAGTCGATTAATCAAAATTAATATTTGAATAGCAATTAATTGCAAACTACTAAGGGAAAAACCACACATGAATTATAGAAAAATATATGAAATATAGAAAAATATATCTACACAGTAGATGCATGTTTAAGGGTATAAATAGTCTATTACATATTACCACAGTAAGAGTGTTCATGTGGCTGCGACCATCTGTGGACATAAGCAAATCACCCAGCTTTAACCACACTTTGCTCATCCATTATCATAATCACCTGAGATGATTTATTGGTAATAAATACATAATAAATAACGAATAAAACCAGCCACAGTTGTGAAAACTGTACAGTTTCATGCTATATATAACAACTAACCAGCCACTCAAAATCTTTTATTAGCTTTTACACAACATGCATTTAAATTACTAATGACCGTTTGACATAAAACTTTACATATATACTCCTGATATTTTGAAAATGCTATAGCATCCATAATAGCAAGATAAAAATTATAAAAACAATTACACACTAATGAAGCAGTCAGAAGTTGAAAACAGAAATGCATAGAAATACTTGTATACTTTCCCACATGTAATACTGAAGTACAGACCTGCTCAGGCTCCACATGACAAAACATGGAAATCTTCTCCTTCACGGCCATCTCTATAGGTTTTGCACTTCTGCAGACTATCTGTCGTAACAGAAGGAAAAACTTCAAATGTTTACTAGGCAAACCAACAGAAGATCTTCAATACTTCATGGAGAAATTCATGTCCTTTGGACGCAGAGCACAAACAGACAAACGTGCCTTTTTTAACTCTTTCCCCTTTTTTGGAGCTCTACACTATATCATAGCTCACAAATAACTCCTAGCAAAGCAGAAGTAAATCAGTCACCTGCCCATACTGACCCACTTTCATTCATCTTTCACTGGCATTCTGTGTAATATTGCTTCCTCATATTCTCCTTTCTTGCAGCTACTATTGTAATTCTCTTTGCCTGAAGTCTAGTAGCTCTGTGTGAATATGATGACTCAAAAGGAATATTGTAATCTTATCAGTAAAATCAGATTTAAATTGACAGCAATAATACTTAGCTTAGATGCATGAGTATTTCAGTGACTTTTCAATTTACACATCATGGCAAAAAGGAGGCCAAAGAAGAGAAAATTAATTCATAACTGTATGGAGTTTTTCCTGGTGCAATTATTCTGCTAGTATTTTGCTGATGCAGTAATTTTAGAAAATATTGATAATTTTTAACCAATGAAGAAAATAATTATATGCTTAGGTGTTTGTTGGAAGGGGTCTTTTTTTGCATCATGTAACTCCAGGCAACTAGATCAAAATGCAGATCCACTCTAGCAAAGTGCCTACTGATGACTCAGTCTATTCCCTAAGTTATTTTGAAACCTGAAAGTATAACAAAAAGTAGGATGATCCTGTTATGACATAGTTCATTACTTTCCCCATCTTTCTAGCAAATGCAGCTACTTAATTCATCGAGCCCTTTTGCTCAGAAACTTGTAGGTGCCCTTTAATCACCTTGCTAATGCAGCTTAGCTACACTGATAATGATAGAGTCTAACTAACTTACCCCACCCTTAGAAGTAATTCTAGAAAGAGAAAAAAATGCCAAGTATAAGGGAAAATTAGTGCACTTTTAAATCAAAATGTAATTAGGAAACGATTTGTATGTTCTATTCACTTAAGCACAAGTCATACTTAAAAATTTGGTACAGTTTGAAGCTGAAGGTATAATTCATAAACCTTGATAGTATGAGCACAGGACTACACCCACTTTGAAATCTATCGTCCAGCTTGCGGAGATAAATTTAAAGTTAATGCAGACACAGAAATTGGAAACATCAGAATCAGCACGAAAATAACAAAACTACAAGAACAGTGGCAGAGATGCACTGCAAAGGAACATAACACACAGAAGATGAGGAACGATTGAATCCAACGGGGCAACACTGACAAGTGTATACTCTAAGTGCTGCATCAGAGGACAGGCTCTCTGCAGCCACAGCATGTTTCTTTGACACTCAGAACGCCCTGGGAGAACAGAGAGCCTCGGGCACAGGGAGCTGAGCAGCCACCCCAGGGATGCTCGGGAGCAGGCAGGGATTCAGAACAGGACGAGGCAGGCTTAGCTCGGGCAGCCTGGCAGCACAGCTCGTGGAGGAAGCTCTCCTGGCTGCTGCTGTAGGAGCTGTCCCCTGGCCAAGACAGCAACCATTTAAATACTGTCCTGAAGCAGCGCTCAAGGAACTTTGTAAGGGTGCCAAGAGGCTGCACCTCGAGTGAGATCTGTCCCTGCTTCAGGTGTCAACAGCAGCAGTCAAAAAACAAAAATGACACTGTGCTCCTGGCAGTCCCAGAACTGCCCCAGGCAAGAACCCAAGATGCGAGACGGTGGCTATGCTTGTCTGTTCTCCTTTATTACACATACCCACTTAACAGGCTTTTAAAAAAAATTATTTTTTGGAGAGGAGGGAGGTCCTGGCAATTGCCTTAAAGGCCTTCAAAAAACACATGCAACTTTCCCTATGCAATTAGCACTTCAAGAGGGATTTTGGAGATGAGAGCCTGAAACTTGGATTACAGTAGAGCATTACATTAATAAAACTCTTTCCTTCCACAAACCGGTTATAATTACCACGTCACAGCCATCTCACACCAAACACATCTTTCACATATCCTATTTACAAATCCATTGGTTTTGTAGTTAAAAACATTCTCATTTTTAAATGCAAGGACTCAGAAAAAACAGAAAAAAGCACAACACAAAGTTCAGATTTGTGACCATCTTCTTAAGAATCATTTTTCTTTTTTGAGGATATACACATTGCTTCTTCTTAATAATGCATAAAAAAAATTCTGAATGTCAGAAGACAGAAATATTCTAGGTCTTCCTACAAAGTGAACTGAGATTTCAATTATTTTTAGCAGTCAAGAATTATTTTGTAAAAAGATGCCTTTAGAATAACATAGCTACAGTCCCAAGATACTGCAAGAAGTTAGTTGAATTAAGTTAGCTTAGAGTGATTTTGAGTAATTTGATTTCCTGTGGCTTTAATGGAGCTATGCAGCACATATTTTGCATTCCTTCTAAAATTGTTGTTCTCCTGAGAGACTACGGGTTATTCTTTGAACACAGGTTATGCAAGGACATTTCCAGATGACCTATAAATAAAAATCTGTATTTATTGACTCACCAAATCTGGAGACAAGCCTAGACCCCTCAGTGCTCGAACACTGTTCTGTGTTGGTTTTGTCTTCTGCTCACCAGTAGCATTAGGCTGGAAAGGCACATTTTGAAAGCTCAAATAGCAACTAACATCTACTAACAAAGCAGTTACAGATAAAAAGAGAAAATTCATTGCAAGTAAAAATATTTGCAGGAAATAAACATATCCAAAGAGAGCCATAATATGCCAGAAACAGAAATGGCACCACATTTATTACTTGTATATAAAATACTGTGAAGAAACCATAGGCTCCCAATTCAGGTCAAGTTTATTTTTTTCTTTTTGCTTTCAGAGAAGAACTTCCATGTAATTGGCTCAGGCAGAAGAAGAAGAATATTCCTAAAGATGGATTTGGCTAATAAATGGAGAATGTCCAACACAGCACAAAGCATTCAGAGACTGTACTTGGAATATTCAGATGTAGTAAATAATTCTGTTCTCGAATACACAGAATTAATCCTACAAATTGCTGTTCAATCCTCTAATCCACATCTGCAATTGGTAATTATCTTTTTGTCTGTAGAAGGTGAAATCTATCAGCATTACAAACCTTTGCCTACCAAAATATGCCCAGTAAATAGTGAAGCAAAATCTAGAGTTCAAATGAAAAAATACTTTTAGTACTGTACAAGGAGTTATAGTGGTTTTGACTTGACTCCAGCATGAAAGGGTTAATGAGACAAGTAAACAAATATAAAGCCAGTACAGAGTAAAATTTATTTTATTAATTCTAATAACTTACCTGTGGTACTAGGCTAACATGGATATTACAGAAGTTCTCTCTTTTTGCTTTGAACTGAAACTGTCTAAATGCTTCAACAAATGGCATTCCTTCAATATCTCCAATGGTTCCACCCAGCTGAAAAGGAAGTTGATATGTCAGAGTGGCAGAAAGCAAAAACAAAAGAAAAAAAAGTCTCCTATATTTCAAGATGTTTTCTGAAACCTTTATTTCAAAAAAACCCCTGACAATTGAAATATGCAAAGATACTCTACAAAGTGCTTTCATCTACTCTGCACATTTTGTTTCTTGTGGAAAATATTAAACAATTTTCCAGTTTTGTTATCTTCACTTTACACCAAATATATAAGCTTCCTATGGGAAGACGTGTAGTGTTGCTGAATAATACATGCTTCACACTGCCTTCAAAGTGGTGAACCAGTAATCAATAGTTAAGCTGATGTGAAGATTTTCATATGGAAAAACCTTATTTACTGTCAGATTAACAAATATTTGTAATTAACAAGAGACGGACATTTCTCAGTATTATCATGGCTTTCCAACATAAATAACTGTTTATTACCAAACCAAAATTCAAGCTTAAGTCCATGCTGAAATTTATTTATAAAGACAGGAATCAGATGCCTTTCAAAGACACAGCAAGCAATGGTACACTAAGCACTGAATAAGGCAGCTTTGCACGCAAGTCTGACAAAATAGTTGTATTTCAGAATGATCTTTTTGTGCCACCAAGTGGTTTTTGACAGAATTACATATTTCTGTTCATCCAGTTCCAGAAAAATTGACAACTACATTTGTACATAATGGAAAAATGTTACAATTATTTTCAGAGTACTGAAGAAAAACCATTTTATCAGGCTGGAGGTATAAGTGTGTAACAAAAAACAAACAAACAAAACCCCTGTAGTTAAAGGACTGATATGACCATCGCTTATTAACGTTTTTGTGCAACTTTTGTACTTACTATTTCATATTTGTTTTAAATGAAATATTTGATTCTCACTCTGCACACCATAAAAAGATCTATAGCTATACCAGGAAGTGTATTTCAATCAAGGCAGATTCTTCTGCATAAGAAACACTGAGTAATTCTGCTGCTGGGTCACAAAGCTTATGGCACTATTGATTACAGTGGTCACTTCTGGCATTAAATCTATGACATAGTCTTCTGTCAAATTCTCAAGTATAATCTTTTTTCATTATTTTCTACAGTAATAGTAATACTAGCAATTACTGGCTTTCATTCAGTTGTCTCAATGCCCTGCTGCAGGTGGGTAAAATTCATTGTTCCCATTGTGCAGAACATCACCAGGTTGTGATTAACAAAGTTGCCTCCAAAGATCTTAAAGAAAACATCAGAGAGTTGGAAACTAACTTAAACATTGTTTAAATACATTCCTTTAAGCATAACCACAAGCAACTAGACAAACGTTTGAAGTTCTGTGGAAAGTCAGAATGTTAAAAGCTCTCCTACTGACCATAGGAGATTTCAGGAATTACACAAGTTTTCTCAATAGTATTAACAGTATAAAGCATCAGTCAAACATCTGGATCTTGGAATAGACAAATCACATTACAGTAACTGCTTTAGTTCTCTAAGTTAATAAACTCTTAAGCAGCTCAATTTCAGCGATATTCTAGAGTGGATTTAGTCAAGTAAATGGAAGCTGTAGAGATTAGACCATGCCTATCCCTTTCAGAACAAACCAAAGAATATAAAATGTGTCTTTGAATTTCTGCTCTTCATAAAACTTCAGTCTGTCCTTTTTACAGCAAGGAGCAAAGAGAAAGGAAATGAGCTCCTTTTGTTCACTGCAGATATACAACCTAAAAGGTTCCATACTTACCTCAATTACACAAATTTGTGGCTCTTTTTTGTCATCATCCACTGGAACTTTTGCCTGATTCATTACCCATTCCTGAACTGCATCAGTAATGTGAGGAACAACTACAAAACAAAACCAAAGAAGGCAAGCACAGCTTACTTTAGGCCCATATACTAATTTTTGCATGCAAAGGGGAAAAATGAACTGAAAGCCAAGAGGAAACTACTAAGTCCTTTCTCCAGTTCTTTCCTTGAGCCCAGAATCCACATTACAGGAATATGGCCGTGTCTTTTGGAAGGAAGAAAGGAGTAAGGTGGTACAGCAAGAAGCAGCCTCTTCTAGCTGATCCCTTCTTTTGTGAAGACTGAAGGGACCAATATCCCACAAAATTAAAAATATTACCTTGAACGGTTTTTCCCAGATAATCACCATGCCTTTCTTTATTAATGACATGCTGATATATCTTTCCAGTGGTGATATTGTTATCTTTATAGAGATTGATGTCCAAAAATCTCTCATAATTTCCCAAATCTAAGTCAACTTCTCCACCATCATTCAATACAAAAACTTCGCCTGAAAAAATAAAGTGAAAACAGACAGAAAAACAATAAAATAATCAGAAATTATTTAACACACAGCAGGAACACCGCAGACATCTTAAAATAGAAGAAAAAAATTTTAAATTATATATGACAACAACATATCAATAAAGCCCACACTGCAACTCAATCTGCATTGTCATTCTGTATGACTTAACATCTAAGTCATTAATTTTACATCTAATGTCCATCCCTCAGACACACATAGTTTTGCAAATAAATGTAAGTTATATTGCCAAAATATTTAAGCAACATAAATATTTAACCAGCATTTCAACAGAATAATCCTTCATTGAGAAGAAAACAATCTCTAGGAATCATAAATCAGCAATAAATAAAATATTCATTTACTAGCAGGAGACAAAAACTACACTTTTATAAGCATGAATTATTATACATGTTCTAAGTGTTTCACTATAAATTCTTGCTGTTTGGATCTATTTTAATGATTAAGGCTTGGATCAGGAGTAAAGTTATGATGAACAAAAATGCTTCTTCAAACACAATCACTGTTTCTGTGTTGGTTGTTTCATCCAGTATATTTGGTTCACCATGTCCATAGCAAGGATTATTTCTGACCCTGAAAAATCTACTTAAAATACCCTTCAGGCTCAGACTTTTCTGAGCCCTCTCGAGAGTCTCTAAATTCTGAATCTAGTCAGCTTCTGACAGAACTACAATTGCTAGATCTTGAGGTAAGGCTGGAAAGCTCTTTAGAAAACTCTAAATATTTTGCCATGACCCAATAAATCCACGGCTAAACAAGTCACATGACAAATGCACCAAAAAAAAAAAAA
>WEKY01030853.1:13478-42004 GCA_013390045.1 Picathartes gymnocephalus
AAAAAAAAAAAAAAAGTGGACTACAGAAATGTATATCCCACCAAAGTACAACACTCCACTTCAATGAACTGCCTAACAAATCACTCCAATGTGTACATGGAGTGGAAGAATTATGCCTGATTCTGTGAGGCACTTAATACAGCCTCTATACTAAATCATCATTTAAGATAACAGCAGAGTGGAATCAACATTTCTCTTAAGCAGGCCTCAGAAGAGAAGAACAAAAAAAAAAAATTATTAAAAAGCCTCTACAGTTAACTGGAAATCACTAAATTAATCATATCAATCATATTTCTGTCAAAATGTTAATGAAAGAGGCTCACCATTCCAGTTCATGTAACTTCCATATGCACTCAGCAAGCCAGTTTTTCTTCACAAGCAGTAAGAAAATTTTCAGTGAAAAAAAAGAATTTCATACTATAGTGTTCCCTCTCCCCTGTGCTGGTCCAGGGAAGGAATACATCCTCACAATGTCAAGGCATCACAGGAGTCCTATAACCCACTCAATTACTGAAGTAGCAGCACATGTGCTCCTTACAGTGCAGTAAATTTTGCTTTTTAAGAGAGGTCTGATGTGCTCTGCTCTTCCTCTACTTAAAAAGCAAAGTAGTGTTTTTCCACTTAAGGAGATACATGTATTTATCTTCAGTTCCAAATATGTTGGTGTGGACTAAAAGTAAGCAAATAAAATCCAAACCATAAAAATAATATGAAATGTCTACTGGCTAAAGGCATTTTGAAAACCATTGTTTTTAATAAATGTACAACTAACAAGCCACACAGCCGAAGGAACATTCAACATTATAAATGCAATGTCCTGTAAGCCATCAGCAATGATTAATACAACCACTGTGGCTTAGAGAACCAACCAACCAAGCCATGTATCTACTTTTAGATTATATCATCGGTAGGCTGTCTTAACTTCACTGATGTTTTTAACTAGATTCTTTTTTACTAAAATGAGAACTTAAACTACCTCTCTTGAACGTGCTTACATTAGAAGGCACTGATACCCAGAGAACAGCATTCTCATGTAATTGTTAAGGACTTAAGTTTCAAGTAAGTTTTATAGCACTATTTAAAAGGGGTTTTTAGTCAAGTTGAACTGAAGATAGCATTAACTGAACAAGGCCTACAGCTAGTATTTTCCCAGTAAAGTGGTATTTTAGAGAAAGGAAGCATCTGCTTGTAACAGTATCTTCAAAAAACAGGCTCTTGTTTCTTAACTTAGAGCAGACAGTGTCCTTGAGAGCACACAGTAAGCAATAAACCTTCAAAATAATGATAAAACAACCAGTAAACATCATACTATTGGTTTTTTAAAAAGAAAACCAAAACACATTATTGTAAGTACAAATATTTATGCAAAAGGGAACAGCACTAATCTTCATACCATGTTCATATGGTGAAAAGGTTCCAGCATCTATGTTTATGTAGGGATCAATTTTGATTGCAGTGACACGGAGACCACATGATTTCAGAATGGTGCCAATGCTGCTTGCAATGATCCCTTTGCCAATGCCCGAGATGACTCCACCAGTTACCAGGATGTACTTCATTGGAAAATCAGCATACATGCATAGACCTTGAGCTGGAAGACTAAAATAACAAAGATGTACATCTGATGAAAGTAACTTCGTGTCTGGGAAAATCACAGACTCAATCGGCAAAGAATCTAAATTGAAATGACTGTCAGGAACATACAATAAAAATGACCATTTTGGAATCTGGGAGCAGGATTCACCTCTCCCACTTTATACACCAATATGTAAGATAAACACTTATGTTGTCCCTAAATCAGTTCTGATGAGGCTGATCAACACACAGAATCGAGGTATTAATTTACAGTTCTACACAGAAAGGGCTGCTGGCTGGCAAATCCACAAAAGAACTACCAAAACTTTTTACTACTTATGCATTTTAGCAAACAAAGGCACCAGTGTTCATCAGCTACAAGCTGCATTTTTCCAACCATCTGAAACAGGATGACGTGTATCTCACCTGTAAACGAGTTCACATTCCATTCAGGTGGCTGTGGAAGCTAATCACGGAACAATTTTTGAACAAAAACAGCATGGGTCACCACAGAGCAAGAACTCCAGGGTCAAAAAAGTATTTCCTTATTTAAATACCCAATTCAGCCAAAACAACATGAAACAGCACATGATCTAATGGCCCTCAGTATAAATCAAAGCAGTGTGGTTCTTCAGCTGCTGGTATGGAGCAGTAACTAGACAGCAAACATTTTAATTCTTCCTTTTACTATACTGAAATAACATAAATAAGGCCTGGATCTTCAGGAGACTGAGTTCAGGAATGTAACAATGCTTATCAGCGCTCTTACATTTCTGGTCATAGGAATTACTAAACTATTTGCTTACCAACATGATCAAAGGGACTACCACAACCATTAAATGTATTTAACTCAGGAGAAACAGGAACACCAGGGATTAACTTTTCCCTGCAATTTAATTTTAATATGTAACTTTTTTTAATGGCAAAGATTTTAAGACTTGGACCCTACTACCTCTGTTTCAGGCTATTCCTTCAGAACTCAGCCAACTTAGCTATCAACATTAACATCAAAAACATCTAAGCCATTTTCAAAGCTCTTTTCAGGAAAACAGGGGGGATAATCTCAGCAACAGTGTAAGTCTTGAGTACGTGCCACTTTAGAACTCTTAAAGCTTGCTTAGAGAAACCAAAATGAGAAGTTTGCTGTGATTTTAGCAAAATCAGCGATTTCCCAGCAGCTTCAAGAAACCTAATTGAAATAGGTACAGCGAACTTCAGGTGGTCTGGGAAGTCAGCTGTAAAATACGAAGGAAATAGTTAGGAGAGGGAGAGCTGAAAGCGAATACTGGAAGAAATCATTTTGCTGGGAAGCGGCACACGGATCACCCTGTCCAGCCTCATCTACAGGAGCAGCCGCCTCCAGCAGGGATTTGTGGGCGCTGCACCCCAAAGATGCCGCACCGCGGGAGCGCCCGGGGCGCTGCGGCCGAGCAGGGGGAGGCCTCTGACTTACGCACGTGTTAAAGGCGGCTGCTCCGACCAGAGCCCGACCAGGGCGCAGACGAGCAGCGCCCACTGCCCGGCGGCCGCCGCGGGAGAGCCGAGCCCGAGCGGGACGGCGGCGGCAGAGCCCCTGCAGGTAGCGCCCCTCCGAGCGCAGCCCCGGCAGCGGGGACGGACACGGCTGGTGGGGAGCGGGGACACAGGCGCTGTGCACAGCCCCGGCGCGACAGGCGCGNGAGCGCAGCCGCCGCCCCGCAGCCATGTTGCGCGGCCTGGGCAGCTGGCTGGGGCTGGAGCGGGCGGGCGAGGAGCAGCTGCTGCCCGCCGGCAAGAGGAGCGACCCTGCGGAGCAGGACCAGGAGGAGGAGGAGGCAGGGCCGGCCGGGCAGGAGCAGGGCGAGCTGCAGGGGGACTCGGAGGCGCTGCTCAGCCAGGCCAAGGGGCTCGGCAGTGAGTGTCCTGGGGGTGCCGGCTTGCAAATATCAACTGAGGAAACAAGGCTGCCAACGTGGCTTTTGGTTGTCGCCTCTTTCAGAGCTGTTTTTAAAGGAGCAGCGTTTCTTAAGTGTCTGTTCTGTTGCCACTGTGGGAGGAAGTCTGTGTGCAGAGAGAATAGGTCCGTCTGCGTAGAGTCATGTTCTTAATGGATTGCTGTTGGCGTTTGTGGTTTTCTCATAGGAAAATAATGGGGTTTGATGATTTTGTTGAACATGTCTGCAGTCGTAGAATTACAGAATGGTTTGGGGTGGAAAGGACCTTGAAGATAATCTCATTCCAGTCCCTCTGCCATGGGCAGGGGCAGCTTTTGCTAGACCAGTCTGCTTAAAGCCCCATCCAGCCTGGCCTTGAGCGCTGCCAGGGATGGGGCAAAGCTGTAATTTGCTATAAATAAAATTCCTGTTTTACTGTAATGGATTCTTGGATAAAATTAATCCGAAGTGCAGACCTGTACTCATTAACAGAAGTTTGGGTTTATTTTTAAATTGATGCTCTGAAATTCTGGATCAGTATCATCTTAGAGGTTGATCTGGGCTGGTTCTTCAATGTGCTTTGTCTGGGGCAGCCTGAACTGCAGCAGTTTAGTCTGTGTAGTTTGGTCAAATACCTGTCTAGTTGTGGTAAATTCATTCTAATCTTCTATTTGCTCTGATTGTTCTAATCTGTTAATTGCTCTGACTGTTCACGAAGGGAAAAGGACTTTGAATTTCAGTGGAAGAATAAATATTGACTACTATCTATATAAAGATCCATCCCATAATTTGCTCTGTAGGTGAAAATTTGGTTTAGTGGTCCATGGGTTCATTGTTTGTGACAACCAGGGTAGATTGTGGTGGAAAGGCTTTCTTGCTGGTTTAACACATAATTCTAGAAACCTCTGCATGGCCTATAACCTGGGTAGCTGTGTAAAAATAATCCCCTGTGAAAATAAAGAATTTTACTGGTAAAACTGAAGCCTTATAGACATTAATTTTTGCTCATTATCATGCCATTACAGAAGTTATGGGCATTTTGCCAATGTGAACTAATAATAGAAATATTGCTAGGTGCATATTCTTAATACAGACATTGACTTGTAAGTTGAGTTTCTTAGCCATTTGAAAGTGTTATTTTCCACGACTAATCCTTTCTTTTCTAAGACTAAATACCACTCCTTCTGTAGTTTAATAAGTACCTTAGTTCAAAAGAATATTTGCACTTATTGGAAATAAAAAGCATTTTGCTCTTTAGCTTGGTTCCAGGACTGGCCAAAAGCACCTTGTGCAATAATGTCAGAATGTCACCAGACAGTAAATGTCTCTGCACATTTTGCACCTTAAACAATTGCATATGAGAGAGTTTTCAGGGATACATGACACAGTCAATAAAAGCTGGTAGGGAGTAAGCAGTCCAGTAGGTTGCTGCTTCCTCTGCTCTCATAAGGGGAGTAATATATGTGTCTATGTCTAAAGTGTATAAGTTAACTTTTTTTTTAATATCTGAATCATGTGATGGGTTATAAAGCCTGGTAACAGATATAAAAGATGCTAGTAAGTACTTGAAGGATGTTTGATTACCACCATTCTGTGACTTGTAAGTGAAAGTTACATATAAAAAGTGGTCTTAAGGATTGGCTAGACCTCTGCATATTTTGGTATTGATTTGGTGATATCATAACAACAGGACATTTTATCCACCACAAAGAATAGTCAGCTTTCCGAAAGATTACATCAGTGTTCGGAAGTGATTTATTCTACTAGTGGTTAACGGCCATGTTTTAAAGGAACTTTTTTTTCATGATAAGGTTATTTTTTACATTTCTAACCCATAGGGAAACTGGATTTTTTGAGAGTTCTTGAGAAGAAAGGTGGTTTTTTGTTTGACACAGAAGTGCTGGGGTTTGGGTTGGGTTGGTTTGGTTGGTTGGTTGGTTTGTTTGTTTGTTTGTTTGACAACCCCCTGTACAAAAGTCAAAGGTGGTTTTCTGGAATAACTGAAATACTCCTACTGAGCTGACCACCAAGCAGCAGCCCCAGATAGATCCCTTTCTGCATGGCTGCTCTCCAGACACTCCTCTCCCAATTTATGTTCATCCCACGTGCAGAATCCGGCATTTATTCTTGTTAAATTTCATGCCATTGATGTTTGCCCAAATGATCAAATCTATCTAGATCCCTCTGCAATTAATCTGTTTACTGTGGCACTGACACAATGTATGTACTGGAACTGAGGTACTGCAATCATAATGCAACTGTTCGGATATAATTAAGTGCTTACGACATCATGCCACCTGAGAAATAGTACCAATGCTTTAAAATCACTTGTCTATAAGCTGGTATTTGATTTTTCTGAAGGTTTATGATCTTTATCTTTCTTCTTGTAAGTTTGTTCTCCTTAATTAGAATAATACAGTGCAGATGGCCATGCTATGTATATGTAGTTCTTTCCCTGTCACCTCTCTTCACTTCAGCACTGCTAATACAAAAAATGTGAGTCTTTGAGAATATTTGTCATTGCTGTTCTGACATTCAATATATTCAGAAAAATGAGCCAGTAGGGCTACAGTGCTTTTCATGGAGCTAAAGAGTGGAAGACAATGCAAAATAGAGCAAGCTTCTATGCTAAGACTTATGAAGGAAGTATTACCTGCCTGAAATTTTTCATAGATTTGCTGCCTCAGAGTATGAGACTTTATTGTGCATGTTGACTTTCTTAAAAAATACATAATTCAGTTTTAATACTGTGTCTAAGTTACTTTATGGCTTAATGTCTCCAAAATACTTGTATGAAGTCAAGAAAGACACATTGCTTCAGAAAACTCATTGGAAAGGAATATTTCAAGGACTATTAGGAATGTTCGATTTAGTAAACAAGGTTCACGTATAAATATTTGATTTACGGAAAGTTGTGATCATCATCATTAAAGAATATAAACTAGAAAAGGATAAATATAATTTTAGAGTTTTTTTGTAGGCCAGAGGCTGGGTTAAGTTATTTTGAAAGAAGTTTTTAAGTATATCCAAATGTCTAAAGAGAAAGAAAAATAAATGTAGAAAGAGAACTAGATGTAAAGAAATCTAATCTCAGGTCTTTCTTTTTTTGTCTATGAAAGGTTACCTCTTCAATTTTGCCTCAGCTGCTACAAAAAAGATATCTGAATCTGTTGCTGAAACAGCACAGACAATAAAGAAGTCTGTAGAAGAAGGAAAAATAGACAGTATCATCGATAAGGTAATTTATTTCTAGATACTTGATCTGAAAGATCTGTTTCCTTACCATTGTTACAACATGTGGCAAATCTGGGATTTGATAACATTTCTTTAGGCTGTCTTTAGATACTACATCTTTCAAGAGATACTATGCATCTCTTGTCATGATGAATGATGTGACTGAAATGGTTATTCGAGGTAGACTTGCCAAAAAATGGTCACCCTGCTTTTCTCAGTGCTGCACCTGTGTTTGTTCAGTTCCCTCAGGATGCTGATATGCTGGAGAAAGACCAGAAGAAAATATGACAAATACTGACATAGGTGGAACGGCTGGAAGAATTTGAGACAGGCAGTTGGGGAATGTCTGTCCCAAGATGTGTGGACTGGTTTCTATCTGCCACACGGCTTATTTAGTCGGAAAAAGGAATGAGGTGGCTTGCATCTTCAAGGCATCTCTCCAGCAAAAGTCAGAATTAGCTTGGCATTGAAGATATTGTATCCTAAGGCCCTAGGGGGTATACAGGTACAGTTTCATAAGAATCAGTGAGCTAATGAAACACCTTGTTATTGTCCTGTTCTTTTCCACACTCTGACCCTGCCACGTAGTTTTGCCCTCTCTCTCTGTCTGTCAGCTCCAGTTGCTTAACTTGTGCCAGCAAGTGTTCTTCCAGTGCTTTAAGCCACAAACTTGGCAGAAGGAAAAAAAAAAAAAAAAAAGGCAGCAATAAGTGCCATGTAGTGATCTGTGTTTGCTGTTGAGAGTAGGTTGGAAGGGAAAGAAAGGAAAAGGAGCTGGCCAAAACCATCCCAGCTGTAGTAGGACTGTGCATCCAGGAGTGTCTGACACAGGTAAACCCCTTCTCCTGCTCCTGTCTCTCAGCCCTTCAGGGGAACTACAGCATTGCTTGGTTTTTTTTTTAATACAGTAGAATTCTGTTTCTTGATGTAATTAGTGTTCATGTTATCTTCCAAACAAATCATCAAATGACATCAATTAATTTCTATTATGATCACATTTTACATTTTCTCTTCAGATTTCATTGACAATTGTCTGTATAATAATAGCAGAGATCTATTTCCTTCTACAGTATATCAGAGTCTAATGTAATTTTGATCTACATCAAAGATGAAAAAACCAAGTAACAAGGTTATTTGTTAATTTAATACACTAATAATAATGCTCCTAAGAAACTGTAGCTAAGTATCTACAGCATATTTTATGCCTAAAATACCATTTTCTTTTTTCTGTAAATATCTTAGAGTAATATGAATTCCCTGTTTTGATTAATCAGTATTACATACAGGAGAAACAAGATTATACTTGTATCATCATAAAGCTTTCTTCTTATACTATATAAATTATTTTATTCCATAAATAGAAAAAAGTCACATAATTTAAAATCAGTAGGAACCACAATTATCTGTTTGTATAACTGACACTACTTTATTTCTCTCACTGCTAGTAATCTTAAACTGAAATACTGGGTCACTGAAGGAAAAAAAAGTACAGGAATTTATCAGGATTTAGCTTGAAGATTTCTGTGCATTTTGACAACTTGTTAATCCATAGACCTCGCTGCATCAAAGTTGTGTTTTGTGAGTGGTTTAAGTATTCATTTATAGCTTCATCTTTTTTGCCTCTGCTTTCAACCACAGAATATTTGCATTCTTACTTCTACGTCATGGCATGCCGAATTCTGAGACCATTCTCCATTTTTTTAATTCTAAATTCAATATAGGATATTTCTAAACATAATTTCTTTAATGAAAATTTGTTAACAACATAAGTGGAGAAGTTACTTTGTTTCAGCTAAGCAGATGTTCTGAAATCCAACTTTACAATTTTGGAAGTCAAGTTTCTTGCAATGGATATATTTCTTCGGCAACTCTTGAAACTCCCATAAGGTTACAAGTGTCTTTAAATCTTTAGTGCTTTAAAAATATGTTTAAATAAGTCTAAACAGTCTGAATTGTGTGTATTTGATACAGTAAGACATTAAGTGGATATCCATAGTATGCCGATGTTCAAATTATCAGCTAAAATTTTCCATCTTTTTTCCTTGTCCCCTGCACTTGATAAAACCATAAATATAATTTTGAAAGCATACACAGTAGTTTTAAATGCAAGATCAAATGTTTCAGTAAAAGGAAGTGTATGATTGACATGAAAGACCTTTAACTTACAGGAAGGGCCACCACAGATATAAGAATATGCACTGTATTTGAAAGCACTTTCTGACTGAAGATAAAACAAGAAGAGTGTTTTTTGTTTTTTGGTTTTTTTTTTAATTGTGGTTTTCTAATTTTTATTTTAGACAATTATTGGAGATTTTCAGAAGGAACAGAAGAAATTTGTCCAAGAGCAGCAAACCAAAAAATCAGGTAATGTATGCTTTTTTTGATGATGCCTAACATCAAATAAGTGAAACCTTGCTGAAAACTGGCTAATAGAGCTGTATCTGAAACTCATCTTTCAAAACACTATTTAATGAAACACATTATGGCAGAACTTAATGTATATGGTGGAATAGGAAGATTATATTTTTAAGTGAGGTTAATGTTACATTATCTCATTGGTTTAGATTTGCTTTTTTAACCAAATTCTGCTTTATGAAATAAACTCAAAGATCACCATGCTAGCCAAGTTGTTTTCTCATATTGTGTTTCATCATTGACTTTTATCTTTTTCAATATGTTACCTGAATACAATAATTTCTGACAGTTTGAGTACGTAGTGACTCTGTTAATCTTGAAAATTAGCTGGTTTTAAATGGATTGTGGTAAAATTTTTCATGGTGTTTGTAGTTAGCATGTTAGTCTGGTTTCTCCTTGCAAGATTGCTTATGGGATTGTGTTGTCTGTATTTCTGTCTTTTTGTCTGTTAGTAAACTTGGGATTGTCTTACTATATTTCTAAAAGCTTAATGAGAATAGGTAGCTAGATTGGGCAAAGGAGGAGTAACAGATGGCCTGACTGAAAGAAGCATTAGCATGAGTTGTGGATCCAGATGGGTGAAAGATCTTTCTGATATCAGCTGCACAGGCAAATAAGTGTAGTTAGTTTAAGGGCACAAGAATTATTTAACTGCTACAGATTCATCATATTGTCTCTGTAGGCTGAGTTTACATTGACAGTGAAGAGATTAATAAATATCTGTACATCTACAATAGTTTATTTTCCTCTCTGTACAGCCCAAAGAACAATTTTGAAAGTATCTGCATAACAATATAAACCAGCTGAACTGGAGTAGGCTTATTCAGTATATAACGGGTTGTAATTCATAACAAATTTATAACATTTTTTTCCATTGGTAAAGAATTGGTGTCTTCTGGGTGTAAGTTACTTTGCAAACTTAATTTAGACAAAGTTTACACATTTAAAGGGGATCTGGAAATACTATTTGCAGGCAACTTAACCAATCATACAGCACTACTTCAGTAGCTAAACTAAGAGGCACCAAATTCTGACTGGTGCACACTGCAAAGAAATCTCCAGTTTTATTTTTACAATAACAGAGATCAGCAACTATTTAGTTATTATTTTTTTTACCTGTGATAAGCAAAGATCCATTCCTAGGGTTTCTCTCTTATGCCATACACTTAAGTTTAGGAAAAAGACACAATGACTTGGCCAATGACTGGTGTAACTCTGCTTACTTTCATCACATTCTATGATACCTTATGTAAGGTCTGTTATTAGGAGTGGGTTTTTTTCAAGTAATACACGAGCAATTATCTTCCTCCGTTCAATACTAGAAGCAGCAGTGCCTCCCTGGGTAGACAGCAATGAAGAAGAGACAATTCAACAACAAATACTGGCCTTATCAGCAGTAAGTATTTTGTTTCCAGTAAGATTTCAAATTTTCTGTTGGAGAAATTAAAACTACTGGGTTTTTTTAAGTAAGTTTATTAAATTATGTGTTTTCAAGGTAGTTTTAATATGTCTGTCGTTGCACCAATCATGTGCAAGAGTAAATAGTTCTGTCAGTTTCAACTTGAACCAAAGCAGATCCTTAATATAGTTTTTTTATAAAGGCTTTACAGATTGCTGCTCTTGTGTGTGAAATATGGTGTCATTTTTCTGATATCGTTTAATGACCATAAATATGTTTTTCAAAGGATAAACGGAATTTTCTGCGGGACCCTCCAGCAGGTGTGCAGTTTCATTTTGACTTCGATCAAATGTACCCTGTTGCACTGGTCATGTTACAAGAAGATGAGCTTCTCAATAGGATGAGGTTTGACCTTGTTCCCAAACAGTAAGTAATTTCTGCTGGTAACTGTACCATCATGCTTTTAATGTGTCTGTAAATACTCATAAATTACTCCTTGTTCCTTTCACTTTGTTCAGTTCTTTATGGTCTTCCGATGTGTACATATATTTTTATCTGCTAGTGTCTAACACATGGAGTATTGCATGTGCATTGCAATTTAGCAGTTGGAGATAAGAAAAAAAGTGTATCTGTGAGACAGAACTAATAAGGACCTGTTGACTTAAGTATGGGAGAGGCCCTCAGTATTTCCATGCCCAGTGTGCTAAATTAAATTCATTTTTTTTCTACAAAGAATGGTAAAGGCAATAATAAAAATGTTCAGATCTGTTGGTGTAACTGACATCCCAAAAAGGTCAGAGATAGATCAGATAGTCAGAGACCGGCCCTGGAGAAATGGTAATAGAGTGTGTGACCAAAAACCAGCAATGCAAGCAAGAAAAACTGGATTTGGATAGGAAATGGGAAAAGCTCTGTGTTGGCGAGCTTTATTCCAGAGCTGTTATACCTTTTCCAGTCCCAAACTGTTCCTAAAGCTTGTTTCACAGCTCAGCTTTCTATTTAAGTGGGAGTTCCCAACATTAGTCTCCTTGTCTAAGGATGAAAACGGGAAAGAAAATCTTTCCTTGTGACATTTTCTGTCTTAAATCTCCTCCTTTTATAAACCTTCCCAGCTCCTCATTCTGTTTAGCTTCTTCTTCTGTTGTCATTTCTGAAGATCTGCCCATATTCTCTGGTGCTCTGTCTTCAGCCTCTGGTCATGCTACCCTTGCCTTTTCTACCACATTGCTTAATATTTTTTTCACCTGTTCTTAGTCTCAGTGGTCACTGTTTGCCTGAATATGTGCAAAGGTAACTTTATTCACTCTTAACCTACACAAGTTCCTCCCCACAGATCTTGCCATTTCTGCTTTCTGTTGCCTCTGGGTTAAAGTTGGGCCTTTTCTTTCTTGCTGGAGGGATTTCAGAGGGAAGTGTTACCTGAGGTAGGGGATAATCTCCCACTTACCAGAGCTGGTCATGTCCAAGATGGCAGTTTCTGGTTACTAAAGGTTCTGTCGATGTGCTGAAAGACGTGCAGATAGTGAAATAGTACTGCTGCAATCTCGGAATGGCTTCTGCCACCACAGATGTTCCAGTTCCACCTAATGTCTAGGCAAGATGTAGACAATCACAGTTTGACAATAATAAAGTGTTTGGCTTAGAGGGGAGGAGAACAGGATTGTTTGGCTTGTTGGGTTTGTTTCCATAATTTGTCAGGAGAGACGAAACAGCATAATATTTTTCCATACCATGTATTGCTGTGTGCTGTTAAGCTTTTTCTAAAGTTACAACATTACTATTATATGTTCAAATCAATTGCAAATGTCTTGTGAGAGATCAGGAACGTCTAAAATGATGGACTTTTTAAAATGCGTTAATGTCACAATTTTCTTTTTTAATTTTTACTTTAATATCAGCTATATCTACTCCTCCTCTCTGCATATTTTATTTTCTTTCACTGCTAGATGGTAAAAGGAACTATATTCCAACTGTAATAATCAAAATCTGTTTGTTCTCTGTAGTGTAAAGGAGGAAGTGTTCTGGAGAAATTATTTCTACAGGGTGTCCCTAATTAAACAGTCTGCACAACTCACTGCACTTGCAGCTCAACAGCAAGCAGCAGGAAAGGAAGAGAGCAAAGGCAGAGAAGAGGATAGTGAACTGAAAGGTATGGGAAACATTTGTTTTAGCACTGTTCATTAACTTAGTGTCACACTGTTGCCTAAAATCAGAAGAAAAATTTTTCAAACAATATTAAAATTTATAATATAAAGAGCAGTCTTTTAATGAAAGCTTTCAGTGCACATATAATACCTATATGCATGTGCAGCATCAAATTTTCACCGTTTTTGTAAGTTTTATTAATTAGCACGTCTAGCAAGTACATCCAATAGGAGAACAGTTGCCCTGGTAACCCACCCTTGGATCTGCCCAATTGGAGCCCCTCCAAGGGTTCTTAGCCCTATATCTTGTTATATCTACGAAGTATCTTATTATTTTGGTCCAGGTGCTGGTGCAAAACAGGATGTCCTTGTTAGAAACGCTTTTTCTTGAAAATAAGACCAAACAATTTCAAGAATGTGGCATAATATGTGAGAAAGGGTAACTACTGTTCTAAAGTGTGAGAAAGTGCTAGAAGCTATACAGCTATATATTAAAAATCTGCAAAACTACAAATACATAAAAACGCTAAAAATCTTTAGGCACCAACAAATGCTCACTGTATACATCAGGTGCCATCACATTTTTATCCTGGATTGCATATTAAATCTGGGCTTCTCTCACCATACTTGGTGTCTGTGTAGGTTGGGGAAGAGGAAGCTCCTGTTGCTTTTAAGCTGTTTCCCAGTTTCAGCCAACTTTGTCAGAAGAGTGGAAATCTCAAGAGGAGAAATGTACTTGGCATCTAACAGTTCATGACCATTAGTGGTCTCAGGTGTCATTTTTGACTTGTCTAAAAGAATTAGGAGATACATTTGCTTCACTTGATCAGGCAACAGGTACCAGCCAACCCAGCTAGCTAGCATATGGTTTGCTCTTGGCTTTTGCTCAGCCCTCATGCCAAACAGAAGTTAGTGAGTGATACAGGGGTGGAAATACTGTGGTGGTGGAGGCAGAGACAGGTGCAGGGTGTGCAAAGCCCACAATGTATTGTAGAAACAGAAAAAATGGGGACCAGGAGGCTACCTGGGATTCAGCCTCGAGATGAAAAAGCTGCTTCAACACTAGTGTCTTTAGTAACATTGATCAGTTTGTACAGGTGATTCTTATTGACCCTCTTATGAACCACTGGGCCTCTTTGCATGTTAACAAATTCTGCAAGCAGGAATATCTGCGGCTTAAAGAGTATAAAGCAGTTACTTGCAGAAACACAAAAGATAACCAGTAGCTCATTAAATCTTAGCTTAACCTAGGTACACTCACCACCCCTGGTAAGACACTTGAAGGATCTTGGCAGGCTGGGTAGGCATTGGGCAGAAGGAGAAAGCCTTTGCTGCACCTTGGAACGATCCTCATGTCCCCCATATCAATGAATTGTCATCCATGAAATCCAGTAATACTTACGTCCTGTTGACACCACTGGCCTGACAGCTGATGACTGCCAAAAGTTAACTTCTTTTTCCTCCTTTTCAAGTATAATACCTTTCCATATAGGTATTTTTCCTCTTGAGTCACCTTTCTTTTTATAGACCTTTTCACAGGTCTTTTGCACAACTTAGTAATTTTCTGCACAGTCTGAGCTAAGGTTACTCAGCTGGGCCTTGGCTCCTTGGATGGGCAGCTGAACTTTGGGGTGAAGAGGAAGTTACAGATGGAATTACAAAGCTGGGCTTCCGTGTTGGCATATGTGCCTTTGTTGTCAGTTTGTCTCGTGTTTCTCATGGGTTTTGTTTGGAGTGTGCCTGTGTCAGCCTAGGCGAGGTCCCCACCTAGAGTGGAAAAAGTAGTTTTCTCTGAGTTAATATCCAAGCAATGCTGACAGGACAGGGTACTCCAGAATCTACTGCAGACCAAGAGGCAGCAACTCCCACTACTTTCATTCAGAGCAGTTGTTAAATATCCCAAAACTATGGCTGTTTTAACTGAAGTGTCTCAGCTTTACAGAGAGATGGCATCTCGTCCTACTGAACAACAAAAATGTTATGTTTGAGTCATCCAAACCCTTGGAAAGCACATTCAGTCAAAGTGAAAGTTGCTGGATTCTAGTAAAATTTCCATTGTGACTAAAGCAAAACATATCTTCATTTAAAAAAAAACCCAAAAAACCCCACTGTCTTTTGGCCTGTTGCAGCTGTTCTACAGTTCAAACCACCAGTGTGGGATATCCAGATAGATTTACTAATGACTGTATGTTCTGTAAAGACAAAGATACATGTACCAGACTGTAGTAAATGCATGTTTTGTTTGACTCAGAAGTTGCATAGATTGAGAAGCTCTGAATCATATGTGTTATTTTTGGTTTAAGTAACCTTTTAGAAGGTTGGATGGAGGCTAAAACTAGAAGTAATTGCCTGTTGGTAGTTCATAATGTTCAGGATTTCTTCTTAAAGCAGAGTGTAAAATAGAATTTTTAGCCTTTCATTTCTCTGTCTTCTCCACAGCTGTTCTTTTCAGAAAGCTAAATTAGCATGGTTGATGTGAAAGGAACAGACAAATGGAAGACATTCCACATTTTAGTGTAAAGGCTTTATAAGAACTGTAACAAAATGCCAAGTTCTAGCCCTTCTCTAGGTATTAGTATCTCTGTAGTGAGGAACTAAGTCATCTTGGGATGAGAGCACACCAGCAGTGAAGGAAATGATGCCAGGCCAGTAGGTCCAGAGTGATGCCAGTGGTACATCAGTCACACCTGACTGGGGCATGGCCCAGTGCAGAGCAGCTCTGTCTCATCTACACGAGAGCAGCAGGTGGGGCCTGAGGCACCTCTCTTGAACAGCAAAAAGTTACTGCCATGTCCTACAGCTTCTCCAAGCAGGGAATGCTGGAGCCTCTTTGGCTGCAGTGTTCGGTGCAGTGAGAGATCCTCTGGAGACAGGAAAGTGGAAAGAAGAGAGAAGATGGGACAGAGCAGTAGGCATTGAGCAGATGAGCTATAGAAGCAGTGACAGCTACCAATTAGGGAAAGATTTTAATTAAAACTGACTTTAATTTTAAAAATTAAACACAAAAAAAAATCAGACATTGCTGAGTTAGCAGGAAGCACCCTGCAGGAAGCAGAGCTGCAAGCTCAGAGCTGCTTTGCATGTTTAAGTAAAGAGAACTGCTAAGCAAACAGTCCACCACTACCACAGCTTCCCCTCTATGTTAGTTGTTCTTTCAGCCACCTGGCTCTTCATTGTAACTCCTCTCCCCTGAGAGCTGCAAGAGGAAGAAAGCTGGGGTGTTCCTTTACCTGCCAGGGAAAAGATCTAACCTTGCTTATAAGCAATCATTGTCTTCCTAGCACCAAGCTCTAAATACAGAATGCACAGTGAGTTTTCTTAGGAAATTGGGACCAGCTTCTAGGGTTTGTTTCTTTGTTTCCCAGTGACTTCCTTTGCCTGTGTGAAAGGTAAGGCTGTAGAAAACGGTGCTCATGTGCCCTTAGGTGTGTGCATAGTACATGTGCAGCCTGGTGCTCCCCAGAGCTAACTGGCACCTATGTCAGCAGTAGTACCCAGCCAGGGGAGTTTGAGAACTTCTGTGACGGACAATGACTGGATTTTGTGATCAAGTCTATGCATTTTTAACTTTAAAGATCTTGGGATGTCATTTTGAGGGTTAGAGGGGTACTGTCCTTTAAGTTTGCAGTCATAATGAGGAAATGGCTTGCTAAATTTGTCTTAATTAAGAATAAAAAATTGCTTGCCTTTGTTTTTGAAAATGGTTCACCTGTGGCTAAATTCAGCCTTTAAGCACAAGGATTCCTTAGAATACAGTATTTCCTTGTATATTTAATAGCTATGCAAATTAAATGAGATTTTTGTATATTTTAATGTTATCTACCTTTTTTTTTTCCCTTCATAGAAACAGTACGGCCAAAAACACCACCTGTTACGATAAAGCCTCAAATAAAATCACAAGAGGTAAAAATGCTGTTATATTTTATCTGGTATTTAGTATGTGAAGCTTTTCCTTAATGAGTAATTATGCATCTTTTTGAATAAGTTCTGCTATGAAACCATAATACAGTATCTGACAGTCCTAACCTGCTGCTGGTTTGCTGTGATATTAATTTTTAGTATATAATCTTGAAACTTATTTTTAGTAGTAGAAAGAGTAGTTTATCTGAAGAATGTTTTCCTTAGTATCCTTCCCATTATGGTAAGATGTGATTTTACACACAGAGTGAAGTTTCCAAAATGTTTGGAGAAGGTTAGCATTGCGTTAAGACACTAGCAGTACCATCATAAAAATACATTTGTGTGCCATGTTCTGTCCAACTTTTCAAGCTGTAATCAGGCTGAAGTATAGAAAATATAAATGATGCATTGCAATAGCAACACTGTTTTATTTGACTTTTGCTTGGTACTGCAAAAACTTTACCTTGGACACATAATGACCTTTGTTCACTTCTGTATTGTAAAACTGGTGCCAGAGGACACTCTTGGCAGAAGCAGAAGTGCATTCACTTGCCAATAATATGCAGCAGGCAAAGATTTCCAAAGAACAGTCCTCTCTTAATCTTACTTTGGTGTAGAAAACTACTACTTAATTGTGGTCAAATTTTAAATATTTTGGTCTTGTTCTAAACTACTCAGGAGTTTATTACTATTTCTGAAGATTACAAAATAAGAATTAAAGCTGTTAAGAGGATACAAAAAGACAGCCTAGAATGTAAAGCAGATCATTTTCAGTACAGCTACCTAACATTTTTGTTTGTACAAAAATACTCTTAAGGAAAAGTAGCCAATTAAGAAAAATAGTTGTGAGAGTAATGTGTTTGAGTTTTGCCAGCTGCCTTTAAAAGCAGTCACATGAGAGGAAATAGGTATTGGTGACTTTTTTCTACCCTGTCTGGATAAGTTTATACTAAAGTGTCTTGTTGCAGGATGAGGAGGAGATTTCTACAAGTCCAGGTGTATCAGAATTTGTGAGTGATGCTTTTGGTGCCTGTAATCTGAATCAGGAGGATCTAAGAAAAGAAATGGAACAACTAGTGCTAGACAAAAAGAAAGAAGAGACTTCAGTAGTAGAAGGTAAAGCTACTATTACCTCTTTTTCTTACATAGAGCAATTCTAAGACAAGTAGATTTAAAAAAAAAAAGTTGTAATTCAATTTAGGAAAGTATATCCAGGATGTTTTTTTCTGAAGTGTATGAAACAACCTTCAATGAGATATTGCAGAAATCAATGATAATTTTCCCCATGGTCAAACCACATCTTACACATAATGTCAACTGTGAGTGGTTTAAATCCAAAGAACCTAAGAGTTTTAGGTCACTTTTATGGAAGTGAGCATGGGTATTTTTTTCTGTTTATCTCCTTTCTCTTTCACAGGTTCTTCTGCATATTAATGTTTTTCTTTAATTGACATCCTTGTAGGTAAAGTACAGTATTTGGAAGTCAGGCTCTGTTTTCTTCTTTTGGCATCAGCTAAAAAGGCAACATTTGCACCAGACTATCAGCTTGAAGAAGCCTCTGCCTATAAAGGTTTACAGGCATTTTGAACAGTTAAAATTTAACAAATAGTTCTGAGAATGATGATGATAAGAAATTAAGTGGAGCTTATTAATTAAATAATTCAGAAGAATTAATATCAATGTAAAGAGCATAAAAACAGTCTGCGATGATGTGACTCTGCCCATACACAATTTACTGTGACAACACTTGTAAATGTAGATATTTATCACAAAAATTGCAGAATTTTCTTAAAATGTGCTTTGGATTTTGCTGAATCACTGTTTTCTGAAATTTTTTTTCTCTTATACATAGCCAAGCTTGAAGAATTGTAATGAGTAATACCAGTTTCTTGCATCTAGTTCTTTGATGAAAGTGTTTCAATAGGTCATTAATGTCTTATTTGTTCAGAGAAACCTCAGCTGGCTTGGACTTGGACTCTGGAATTACGTACCTTCCTATCTAGGCTGAAGTACCAATCAACATGTAACACATCAGACACCCATCTCCTCCCCCACACTCTTGCCTGTGATAGGAAGAGCTAATTAAAACAGAGATTAACAACACAGGAATGCCTTCTGACTCATTTTTTGCCCTGAAGTATGAAATATGATTACTTTTAACCCTGATTAAATGAGCTTGCCTAGCTACAAATGTCAGTGAGGAGAGTACATTCTTCTTTGTTTTAAACTAGCCACCAGTATTTGATCTTGATTCCTTTTTCCATAACAGTATATCTGCACCTTTACAGACTTCTTTTTTTTATGGAGATGTGAAATTGCAAAGGGAGATTCAGTTGATAGCAGAGTGAAAGACTGTAGAAAATGATCTTGCAAACAAACACTCATAATGACTTAGCTGTGTATTTGCTTTTTATATCTTTATTATAGAATGCATATAGGAATATAGCCTTGTATATTAATTAATTCCTACTTGTGATCAATAAGAAGGTGAAATTTCTGATATTAAAGTTACTTTAGTTTTCAAGGAGAATAGTCCATAAAGTTTAGGGGATATAAGAGAGGTTCAGTGCAAATTCATCTGGTTTTATATAAATAAGCAATATTCAATATTATCAGTTAAATTCTTACACATCATTTATCTCTTGTAGAAGAAACTGCTGACTGGGAAAAGGAATTACAACAAGAGCTTCAAGAATATGAGGTGGTGACAGAATCAGAAAAGCGTGATGAAAACTGGGATAAAGAAATAGAAGAAATGTTGCAAGAGGAAAATTAAACATATTCATGAAATCCCTATAACCCAAAGCTTTTTTGGAGGACTGACATGGATTTCTGCTTTCATATTTTGCTTACAAAAATATCTTCAGAAGACATAAAAGAATCTAAAGTTGTTATAATTCCATATGGGAATACAACCAGTATTTCTGTTCTGTATATGAGCAGTTTCTGAACTTCTATATTCTTCAAAAGAAGAGGAGGCAGACACTGCAGGTTATATGTCATAATTATAAGTGATAACATTAATGCATGGTTCTGTTTGAGGCATTTTTAGGTGATCAAGAAGCTTTCCAAAGAGATTTCTAAATCTAAGAATCACAGGGGTTTTTTTGTCTACAGCCTTCTGTTTAGGATGTAAAAATGGATGTTATAAGTAACTTAGTCGTTGAAAACAATTCTCTCTTGACATTTGCACTCTGATCCCTGTATAATCTGTAAATGTGTACTATTTTTAAGGTACCCGTAGCTGGTAGATTTCACATGTATTTAACTTCCTTAATGTATGTAGCCAAAGAATTTATAGAAAACCCTATCAAATAACTTTCAAGGATTTGTTAAAACATACTAATGCAGACTCCAGAAGAAGCTGATTATTTATCAGTCAGGCAGCAAACATTTAAGTGTTTAAATTAGGATAGAGTTAGTAACTGCTTGAATTAAATTTGAGTTTGTTAATGATACTGAGATACTGACTTTCCCTACAGAGAGAAACGGTTTAATACATCCTTTCTGCAGAAGGCTGTTATGTTTCCATTTAATTTTACTGTCTGAACTGAGAGCAAATTAAATGCTTCTCCTTATTTTAAGTACTGAAACATTTACGTGAAAACTTTCACTGGTTTGGACATCTTTATTAAATATTGTAAATATGTATAAAATTGGCTCATTTATTTGGAGGGAGGGCAGTGAAGAGTAAATATACTTCAGACACAGATTTTAAAAATACACTTTTTCACAGTGCTTAGTTAAAAATAGAGGGTTTTTCTCTAAAAGGTTTTTGATTCCTCATAGGCATCTGGATGTTTCCTGTGGTTATACTATTAAGTCAATATCTTTATATAGATAAGTGAAAATTTTATGTTCTGTTTGCCATCTATTTCATAAACTTCTATGACAAAGCATTCATGAAATTTCAAATACAAAGGAAAATGGGTAAAATTAAGTAGGTCGGGGCCATTAAGCACAATTGAATTATAGGCATATTACATACAGTAAGCTCTGTCTTAATGACATAATTCTGCAGAAAACTTTTGTAAAGAGACTGAAGAGATTGTAGTTGTAATTACTCAGTCAGTATTCATCCCGTGGGAAATGAAAAGAGCTAAGTAGCTTCCACTGCTGTTACTGTAAGAAAGGACTATTTTAAATTGTCTCCATTAGCAACTTGGACAGAAAGTTCTCCTCTATTTCTCATTATGGAAAAGGAATTGTTTTAAACCTGCATACATTTGGCTTCTCAAATTAGTTTATTGCTATACACTTTCTCAACTGCAAACCATTTTAAGCACAAGTTGTATTTTTATAGTGTTTTTCACTTGGTTAACAGATGCAAGGTAAGTCACAGTAAATAAGAGGTACTTAAGGAGCTTTTTATATCTTGATTAATTAAAGATGACAGAAGTTAAATCTGTTACACTCGTGTGTAGGAGCCTGTTGCTGGACTGTGAGATGCATCCTTGAACTTTTGGCCACTCAGATATTACTGACTTTTACTTTGCAATATCTATTGCATAGGAAGGAGCAGAGTGTGTCTGGTACTTCTCTGTGCACTGCCAAGCAGCAGCAGCTGCATCGGGCCCCCAGTCCTGGGGCTGTGTTAAGAATGTGGTTGTACCATTGATGCCTTTTTCTCTGGTCCTAAAAATAGGAGCCAGACACAGTTAGGGTGATGAAAAAGGGTACCTTTATATAGGGATCCTCAGGTGCATAGCTCGTTAGGTAAAAAACACTGAAGATGCATCCCCCTGTGATGCGTGTACAATGCTTAGAGATTTTGCAAATTGGCATATCTGACAAGAGCCCCCCAGTTGGTAACATGCCCAGTGAAGTAATCTCCCCAGTTCTAGTACCTTCTACATTCTCCCCCCCTTCAGTGGGGAGCAAGCCCTGTTTACAAAAATACATCTCAAAAAGCTGGTTTCAACCTTGGTTTCTAAGGAGAACCAAGATAGCACAGGGATCCTGGCATTTGTTTTGTCTTCCTGCCTAGGAAAATGTTGAAGCTAAGGTACAATTAGAAGCTACAAAGCTATAAATACATGTGTAAAGAATACAAAGAATATATAAAAGAAAAAAAGGTAAAAACCAAAACAGCATAATTTCCCCCTTTTTTAGAGACTAACAGGACTCTACCCCACCGGCTATCCCACCAGCTATCACACAGTTGCCAACTATAACTACAACTATTATGAAAGCTTCTTTTATCCAGGCCCAGTTTGCTAACCATGAGGTGAGGGTGTGGAAGATATGGTTGAAGTTTAAGGTGTTACTTCTGGAAGATACTTCGTGTAAAATTTGAGTTCCCTTCCAAATTTCAGCCAAATCCTTTGTAATTCTTCCACTCTGGTCCACAAAGAACCACAAGTGGTATTAATAATAGCATGTACATGTCCACATGTGGCAAATAGGAAATTGAGAGCTATTCTGTTCTGCATGACCGCGCAAGACGGACTACAGACTTCTTCCTGTAAAGCCAAAATTGCATCTGCAGTGTGCTGTTCAATATGCTCAATAACATCTGAAGTGTTTACAATTGCCATCTCCAGCTCAAGTACTCCAAAAGAGGGAAGGAGAGCTCTGACTATACTACGGAAAAGTGTGGGACACGCAACGAGGGGATTAATAGACCTTTTCTTCCTCCCATTTTGATTTTCAATATGATCAAATACTGTTATATTGGGAATTACAGTCCCAAGGGTACAAGCCTGATCTTTATCTCTGGGCAGGATTTCCTGGGCTTTACTGTCACGTAACCAGTACCACCCTGTCCCAAGTGGTAGACCTGGGCTCTATGATGTCAGTTCCACCTTCCTCACAGTATCTGGGCTTATTCTTTCCCTGAATCTGGTCTCGTGGTAATATGAAGGAAGAATGGCCTTTCCTGTGGCATTTATGAGTATGCAAGGAACTGTATAATTCCCACAATCCATTAGGCTGCTCAGGGTATAGGAGACAGAAGGGTATTATTGATCCATTCCCACCTTTCAGTACAGTTTTCTTCCATTAAAACGCCAATCAGTGGTCAGTTACTACTCCCATCTAGAGGTGGCACTTGGGTACAAATCCAGCAATTGTTCTTATTAAGAGTTTTGGATACATTTTGGACTAAAGTCCCATGCAGATCATGGGGCCAACCCTGAGTCATGGTTACCAATTGGGCAGATAACCAACATGTAAAGAACAGTTTAAACCACATCATCCCAATTTGTGTCAGTCTCTGTTTTCTGATGGTTTCAGGAGCAGAAGCCTTCTTAAGTCTGAAGTAGTGGATCCATCATCCTTTGCCAGCAACCTTGGCCAAAGTAAGGGTGGTCAGCAAAACTTGGAACAGTCCCTTCCACTTACCTCATAAGGGTCACTGTCCCACCCTTCAACATAGACCCAGTCTCCAGGCTGGAATGGATGAGCAGGTGTGTCTAGTCCTACCAGTCTAGATAACACAACAAATCTCTGTAGCTTCTGCAAAGTGGAACTTAAAACCAGTAAGTACTTCTGTAAATGATTTCTACCCTTCATATGAATTTTCCTCAGGATACATGGAACCTGTATATTATATTATATGGCCTGCCATATAATATTTCATAGAGAATTATGTTGTCCCTCCACCTTGGTTGTATGCAGACTCTCAGCAAGGCTATAGGCAAGGCCTAGACCCATATCATGGATGTTTCTTGACAGATCTTACTAATCTGGGTTTTAAGGGTTCCATTCATACATTCAACTTTGCCNGGGTTTTAAGGGTTCCATTCATACATTCAACTTTGCCTATTGCTTGGGGCCTGTATAGTGTCTGTAGGTCCCAAGTAATTCCCAGAATCCTACTAACATCACTGACTGCTGTTGGAACAAAATGGGTTCCCCTATCTGATGACATCCCCAAGGAACCCCCAAACCTTGGAATTAATTATATGATTGAGCAAAACTTTCACCACCTCCTTTGCTGTGTTGGTATAACAGGGCAAAGGCTCAGGCCATCCACTGAAGGTATCAACTAATACTAATGCATACCTGTATCCCTCCTTACAAGGCATCTCAGCAAAATCTATTTGCCAATAATCTTCCAGGAGATCTCGTGTTTTCGTTATTCCTAATATGACTCTTTTGCTCATGTCAGGGTTGTTTCTACAACAGATTTCACACTTGCTTGTTATAGATTGTAAAATATGAGCCATTCCTTTCCCTATTACTACATTCCTCAATTTTAAAAGATTTTCTGTTCCCCAATGGGTACTGTCATGCTCTCACTGCGCTATTTCTTTAAGGAGCAGGGGTGGACCTACAACCTGTCCCCCTGGGGTGACAGCCCACACACTTTCTTTAACCTCAGCCTTAAGAAACTTAATTAACTTGTGGTCTTTCTAATCCTATTTTGGGGTAAACTGACAAATCTATTTCTTTCTCTAATATCACTGCAAGAATGCCCTTTTTTGCAACCCCTTTTGCTGTTTCATCAGCAAAGTGATTTCCCAGTTTGGGAGGTGTTTTCCCCTTTTGATGACCTCTGCAAAGCATAACAGCTACCTCTGAAGGCTTGCAAATACTCTGCAGGAGTGCAAGGGTCTGTTTAGCATGCTTAATTTCATTACCTTGAGCAGTTAGTAGCCCCCTCTCCTTCCAGATGGCTCCATGGGCATGGACAACACTAAAGGCATAGTTAGAGTCCATCCATATATTCAACTTCTTTCCCTTTCTCAGTTTTAGAGCTCTTGTTAGTGCAATAAGTTCAGCTTTCTCAACACCTGATGGCAAGGCCTTTGCCTCAGACACCTTATCTGTGGCTGTCACTGCGTAGCCTGTCACTCACTTACCATTTCTCATGAAGCCACTTCCATCGGTATACAGTTCCCAATCTGGATTCTCCAGAGGCACGTCCTTCAGGTCTGGTCTGCTGGAATAGGCCCTTTCTATTGTCTGTAAACAATCATGCTCAGGCACATCGTCAATTAATGTAGATCACAAAAACATTGCAGGGTTTACGAGAGATGTTTTTAGGGTAACATCATCCTGTTCCAACAACACAGATCGATATTGAAGCATTCTGCTAGGAGACAGTCAGTGTACCCCCCTTTTTGTTCCAAATATCACTGCATGGGGCACATGAACAACAATGTGCTGCCCAAGGGTGAATTTATGGGCCTCTTATATCAGGATGACAGTAGCCACCACAGCTTTCAAACACCCAGGCCACCCCTGGCTAACATTGTCTAACTGTTTTGAAAAGTAAGCCACAGCCTTTCACTGGTCTCCAAGGTGTTGTGCCAGTACCCTCAGAGCAACATTCAGTCACTCACATGTAGAGTTCAAAAGGCTTAGTTAAGTTCGGCAGCCCAGAGCTGAGGCTGACTTCAAGGAATGTTTCAGCTGTTTAAATGCAGCCCTCGCAATCTCTGTCCACATGATGGTTCCCTTTTCAGCTGCTTTAAGGGCTCCATACAGAGGTTTTAACAGTAGTCCATAATTTGATACCCATAAACAACCCCAATCTACCATTCCCAGGAAGGCTTGCATCTCTCTCACAGTGTAGGGCTCTGGAAGATGGCAGATGGCTTCTTTCCATTCCCTGCTAAGCTGTCAATGTCCACGGAAGATTTCTAGCCCCAGCTAGACTACTGTTTCCCTGGCCTTCTCTTTCAAGACTCTATACCTAGTTAGTCCCAAAAAGTTCAACAGACTTACAGTGAGCTGGATGCGGTCATCTCGTGTTTTAGCTGTAGTTAGAGTATCATCAACATATTGAAGAATAACCCCTCCTGGTTCTTGTCTTCTCATCCTCCAGCTCCTTTGCCAGCTGTTTTCCAAATATTGTTGGGCTGTTTTTGAATCCCTGGGGTAGAACTGTCTAGGTGAGCTGGGTTTTCTTCCCTGTCTCAGGATTATCCCACTCAGAAGGAAAAAGTTATTGGCTGTTCTTAGGCACAGGAATACAGAAGAAGGCATCCTTGAGATCTAAAACAGTGAACCAACCTAATTTTAACCTGTGTGGTTAAAAGAGTGTAGGGGTTTGCTACAACTGGGTATATATCCTCTGTTACTTTGTTAATTTCCCTTAAATCCTGCACTAATCGATAACTCTTACCATCAGCCTTCTTTTACTGGCAGAATGGGTGTGTTACATTTAGACTCACGTTCCACTAATAACCCAAATTTAAGGAACTTCTCAATTATAGATGCCAATCCCCTATGGCCTTCTGACTTCTAACTTGTTTCTGCCTTACTGGTGTAGCCCCTACTTTGAGTGTAATGCTCACAGGCTCAGTTCTTTTGGATCTCCTAGGCAAATCATTGGCCCACACTATTGGAATGACAGCATCTTCAACTTCTTTGGGAATTTCTCTGTAATTCTCCTATATGAAAATAGCAGCAGCTTCAACAAATTTAATTCCAGGAATTATAACTTTCACTTCCCCTTCTTTGGAAAATTTGATTTCTCCCTCTAATTTCTCTAATAAATCCCTCCCCGATAATGGCTTCAGGGAATTTGTCATATAAAGGAGTTGGTGAATCACACAATGTTTTCCTAACTTTAAGGTTGGAAGAAAGGCTTTGTTTCACTTACCCCTGTGGCACCAATCAGATTTACAGTATCTTGACTCAGTTTCCCTTTTAAAGTATTTAATGCAGAATATGTTGCCCCCGTATCCACAACAAATTCAACATCATCTCTCCCCAGCTTAGCTACAACCAAAGGCACTGCTGAGTGTGACGCTGTTGCCAGTTTCCCAACCTGGAAATGAAACTCAAGATAATTTTAGTAAGGAGGTAATATAAAAGTGGATCTTTCTTTGAAGGCCTTCAGGGGCAGTTATGGAAAGATGTCCACAAAAGCCTGCCCACATGGAGTGAATACAGTTTTTATAAGTTCAGCAAATCAGCATAATTGACAAAAAAGCACCAATGAGGAGGACAAGTGGTGATGCAATTCCCCCCCCAGGTCAAGCCCCTTCTCTGGAGCACCCTGTTCGGCACTAGCTATACTTTGTCCATTAAAATGTATATCGAAGAGTTGTTCTCAACCTTGGTAGCCTGGAAAAACCAAGATAGCACTGCAGCCTTGTACTACCTGGGGCTTGGAGCTTTGGAATTTGTTTTGTCTTTCTGCCTAGGGAAAGGTCATGGAAAAATACAGGGAAAACTAGCCACTAATACAATAGGCTACAGAGATACAAATGTATGTGGGAAGAATACAGAGAACATATTAAAGAAAAAAAGGCAAAAAACCAAAATGGCATAAATGCCTTTGGTCCCCATCAGTTCCCATTCACAGCTAATTCAGGAGCTGGGGGCATCTTTTTCACCTGCATCGGACACCTGTTCTTCCAGTGTCCCTTTTTCTTGCAGACAGCACGTTGATCATGGCCTAGAGGAAAAGGAGGAGGAGAACTTCTTGGTGGGCCAGATGACCTTCCCCGATCACCCGTTTTCTTGTGCTGGTGTCTATCCCTATCAGATGAATCTCTATTCTGATACACTTTCCAGGCTGCATTCAGCAATTTACTTATGTCCTCATCCATCTTTTGTAGCTTTTTTCTTATGTCACCAGAAGATTGGCATATAAACAAATAAGCCAGGTGTCTAAATTTGGTCTAAATTTGTATATTTTTGTGCAGTTTCTTTAAGCCTATCCAGGAAGTCTGTAGGGTTTTCATTTCTGTCTTGTCTGACTTCATATAATTTGGACCAATTCACTGCTTTAGGGATGGCATGTTTTAGGCCAAGTACTATGCAATCCTGACAACACTTTAACTTTGCCGTTTGTTCTGCCACATTAGGGTCCCACCCTGGGTCATTTAAAGGGAAAATATCATTAATTGGCCCTCGAAGACTTCCAGCTGTAATTAGAGTCTCTATAGCAGATAAAACAGCCTTATTAACCATTTATTTTTCTATTTCATCTAGTAATGTGTCTAGCATTACATTCAGATAAATCCAGTCTGGGTTTTGTATCTTAACAGCCCTTCTCACAAGATTAGCTACCTTCTCTGGATTGTCTCTATACCATCCGACCAAGGCTTTCCACTGCTGCAGTTCTACGAGGGAAAATGGTGTTTTAATGTAAATCACACCTTGATTCCCAACTGCCTGCCTTAAAGGTGTTCGTACAGCAGGCTCCTTCCTTTCTGATTCCCCTTTTTTAGACCAAGTTGGTTTTGCCACTGGGTCTGGTGCTTCTATGGCTGCTTTTCTCCTCTTCCTTCCGGCTACAGAGGCTGCTGCAGCTTTGTCCTCAGTTTCATCTTCTGAAGAGCTACCTGTTTCGGAATCACCATGCTCGCTTTCAGTGGGGGCTGTTCCGACGGCCCTGGCTGTTACATCGGCTGAACACTGGCTGGGGACCGTGCCCTTCGCTCTCACGGTGACCGCGGGTGGGGCGGCGGCAGCGGCCGGGCCCCATCCCTGTCTCCGCCTCCGGGGCGCTCGGGGACAGTGGCGGACCCATGTCCGCCTCCACCCCCAGCTCCATCGCTGCGGCAGGTGCAGGCCGTGCCAGGTCTCCCTCCCACCCGCCTCGAAAACGGGCGCCACCATATCCACAGCAGGCGTGTCGGGTTGATCAACACAGACTGGGCCAGGAAGAAGCTCCCCTTTCTTATCCGTTCTTTTCCCTCTTACAGCCATCTCAAAGCAGTTATTCTCAGGTTTATATGCCTCCGATCTGTTTAGAATATTGCAAATAATTCTGCATATCTTAATCCATTCCATCTCCTCTGCAACCAAAGCTCTAATAATAATTCTGGAATTAATTCATCTTCTAGGCTGCCAAAGCAAGGCCAGCTCCTTCCCCCTCATAACCTCTGCAAAGGCCAGACCTGTGTCAAGAGTAGAGTTAATTCTTCTGTGATAAGAGGTGTTTTTTTCCTGGTTAGCAAATGCCAGTGTTTTAATACTAGATCTAACGAGCAGTCACGGGGTATCTGCATGCCTTTTTTGGAATATACACACCCCATGTTC
>WEKY01030856.1:0-21165 GCA_013390045.1 Picathartes gymnocephalus
CTGGGCAACCTGTGCCAGTATTTGGCCATTCTCACAGTAAAAAAGTGTTTTCTTACTTCAGACAGAATTTTCTGTGCTTGAGTATGTGCCCATTGCCTCTTATCCTGTTGGTATCTAAGAGGCTCTGCCTTCTTCATATTGTTCCATCAGATATTTATATCAAATAAAAAGATTCCCCCTGAGCTTTCTCTTCTCCAGTCCAAACAGTCCCAGCTCTCCCTGCCTTTCCTCATGTGACAGTTGCTCCTGTCTCTTAATCAGTTCTCAGATACTTCATGGGACCCAATCCATTGAGGTCATACCTTTCTTGTCTGGGAAGGCCCAGCAGTGGCACAGCATGCCAGGTGTGCTCTCACCAGGGCTGAGCAGAGGGGAAGTGTCACTTCCCTCAACATGCTGGCAACACTTTGCCTAATGTAGCCCAGGGTACTACTACCCTTTTCTGCCATGAGAGAGAATTGATGGCTCACAGTCAGGTTGACCACCAGGACACTCAGGGCCTTTTCCTGACGTGTTATTTTCCAGCTGGTTGGCCCCTAGTCTGCACAGGAGCATGGAGTTATTCCTCCCCAGGTATAGGACTTTGTATTTTTCTTTACTGAGTTCAATGAGATTCCTCTCGGCCCTTTTCCCCAGTCTGTCCAAGTCCCTCTGAATGGCATCAGCCACTCCTCACAGTTTTGAACCATTAACAAACCTGCTGATCTTGTCCCATCACTCATCACTGAAGTTGTTAATGAAGATGTTAAGTAATAGTGGTCTCAACCTTTGGGTACACCCCTAGTAACAGGCCTCCAGATGGACTTTGTGCCTTTAAGCCTGTCAATTCACACAGTCATCAGTCCACTTCATTGTCCACTTCTCATGCCCATATCTCNTTGCAAAGGGTACACAGGTGTTCAGCCATCTCCAGGAGAGCAGAGCCCCATCACGCATAATGGTGACTTGGGAAAACAAATGCCACCACTCCAAATGCCCACCTCTTCCTCCTTCTTCCTCTCACCTTATATACAGAGCATGATGCCATATGGAATACCTGAGCTGGGATATTCCAATATCTAGAGTATCTGTTTGGTCAGATTGGGTCACTTGTGTCTCCTTCCAGCTTCCCATGCACCCCCAGCCTCCTTGTCAGTGTGGCAGTGTGAAAAGCAGAAAAGGCCTTGGCTCTGTGTAAGCCCTGCTCAGCAACAACAAAAACATCTCTGTATTATCAACCCTGCATTCAGCACAAATCCAAAACATAGCCCCATACCAGACACTGTAAAGAAAACTGCCCTAGCCAAAGCCAGCACATGGATACAAGTAAAGCTGGCAGATGAGTCAGCCCCCTTGACTATTCCATTTACTAGTACAGATGTAGTTTATGTGCCTCCCACCAACTTCCACTGGCAAAAATAGTACCCAAATATTTTCTTGGTTTTGTCACCTGACTCTCTACAGAGCTAGAGGAATGTTATGCCTTTGGGGTTACATCTAGCAGTACTTGATGGCACATCATGTACTATACAGGACCAAAGGAGCCCTTCACAGATGAGGAGGCTGGTCAAGCACTGCAGCTCCAGGCAGTGGCAAAGCCTCAGAAATTTATGATTCAACCTTGTGTAAATCAAGCAGCATTTGAGTCTCATATAGCAAATGTTCTTTTTACACACTGTCTTCATGCCCAACTTTTTCTAAAACATCTAAAACTACATTGTCACTTTGTATCTGAAATAGGAAAGAGAGGTTCTCATGCGTGGAGAGGGTCTAATATCACTGCCTGTTACCTGTAATGTGTGCAGGAACTGATTTACTTTCCTGATAAAGCAAAGTGCAGTTCAAGTGCATAGCAATTTGGAAATTAGGGGACAGAAGCACATAACAGTTAAGGTTGGAAGGGATCTCTGGAGATCATTTAGTCTACCCCCTGCCCCCTTCTTAAGGCAGGATCAGCTAGAACACTCCACCCAAGACCGTGTTCTCATGGCTTTTGAATATCTCCACAGATGGAGACTCCATAGCCTCTCTGGGCAACCTGTGCCAGTATTTGGCCATTCTCACAGTAAAAAAGTGTTTTCTTACTTCAGACAGAATTTTCTGTGCTTGAGTATGTGCCCATTGCCTCTTATCCTGTTGGTATCTAAGAGGCTCTGCCTTCTTCATATTGTTCCATCAGATATTTATATCAAATAAAAAGATTCCCCCTGAGCTTTCTCTTCTCCAGTCCAAACAGTCCCAGCTCTCCCTGCCTTTCCTCATGTGACAGTTGCTCCTGTCTCTTAATCAGTTCTCAGATACTTCATGGGACCCAATCCATTGAGGTCATACCTTTCTTGTCTGGGAAGGCCCAGCAGTGGCACAGCATGCCAGGTGTGCTCTCACCAGGGCTGAGCAGAGGGGAAGTGTCACTTCCCTCAACATGCTGGCAACACTTTGCCTAATGTAGCCCAGGGTACTACTACCCTTTTCTGCCATGAGAGAGAATTGATGGCTCACAGTCAGGTTGACCACCAGGACACTCAGGGCCTTTTCCTGACGTGTTATTTTCCAGCTGGTTGGCCCCTAGTCTGCACAGGAGCATGGAGTTATTCCTCCCCAGGTATAGGATCTTGTATTTTTCTTTACTGAGTTCAATGAGATTCCTCTCGGCCCTTTTCCCCAGTCTGTCCAAGTCCCTCTGAATGGCATCAGCCACTCCTCACAGTTTTGAACCATTAACAAACCTGCTGATCTTGTCCCATCACTCATCACTGAAGTTGTTAATGAAGATGTTAAGTAATAGTGGTCTCAACCTTTGGGTACACCCCTAGTAACAGGCCTCCAGATGGACTTTGTGCCTTTAAGCCTGTCAATTCACACAGTCATCAGTCCACTTCATTGTCCACTTCTCATGCCCATATCTCTCTGCTTGTCTATGAGGATGTTATAGGTGACAGTTTTGAAACCCTGGCTAATGCCAAGAAAGAGAACATCCACTCATCCACCAAGCCACTCTTCTCATCATAGAAGGTTATGAGTTTGGATAAGCATAATTTCCCTTTCATAAACCCATGCTGACTATTCCAAATCACTCTGATCATGCAAGGCTTCTTCCACTTGCCTGAAGAAGACCTCAAGTATTACTTCTTTCCAATCCAGTGATCTGTACAAGATACCCACAGCTACATAACCCAAGCTGGTCTATCCACTAGTACAAAATGAATGACCATTCAGCTTCAGGCAGGTTTCTAATGTAGTCCAATGGACAATGATTGAGTTGTGGCAGAGACACACACAAACACAAAGAGGAAAAGATCAGAAAATATATCATGGTTGGTGCAGAGCGTGATGTTGCTTTTTGAGATTAAGCAGCCAGAACACTGCTGTGTGTGATGGAGCATCATTGGTCTGCTCTGAATATCTCAGACTAAAAGAGTCTAAGACTAAAAGCAGAAAGGGATCTTCTCCAAGCAGAAGTTTTTTTGGGCTCTAAATACTGCATCAGGAAGTTTGGGCAGGATGTAAGGAGCATGTCCTGATTTTTAGAAGGCAGATACTGCCAGGAAGGATATCCCTCCTCCCTGATTCCCTGCTACTCCCAACTCCGCTCTTATGTTTTGGGGCATACCCAGGATCCATGGAAAAACATAGTACCAAAGGAGTTTTAATAGGTGTTACTCTTCCTCAAATTTGTACCATAAAACCTGATTGCATCCATGAATGTTTTATGATGTCGTTACCTGTGTCAGATAATAGATAGGAAATCACATCAACAATTTGGTTTTAGCTGACAGAGCATGCAGATCTCATCATATCTCCAATTTGTGATGAACGATGTCCTCATACCCTTACCTCTGCTGATGCTTGTTTTCATCTTCTAGCTTGGTGCACTTTTCATAGACCACACACAGTACTTGGAGAAACTTTCCTGATCTTCTAAGGACAAATTCACATACTCTCATCCTTCACAGATTTCCAGTACAAGACATATTTCCAATGCTACTGACCTCATATTTCACTCCTCAATTTCAACGTCATAAGGCATTTGTTTAAAAGATATCACACCTTAGAGCAGAGATTTGTTACTTATGAAGACTATGCAGAGCCATGCAAACCACTGCCTGACAGTAGGGGATGTCCAGAGCATCTTAAATCAACATGTGGTAGGCTGCCAGGTATGGGTTCCCTCACTGTGTTGCTGTAGATGCAGAATTACAGCATTGAGGTTATCTTGGCATTACACAGACAGTAAGTGACAGCAGAGAGTCATCCAGCAGGAGGGTTTTGCAATTGGAATGGGTAAACAGATTATCTTCTGTTTTTCTTGTCTGCTTAGCCTTTCACTGGTGGTGTTGTATAACCTATACCTGCACTCAGGACTTGTTTAAATGTATGAAGGCAATATCCTTACAGTCCTTTTCAAGTACATTCAACATATTTTGGGAAAAATTTTGTTAAACATTTTTAAAAGAGGAAGACAGAGCAAGAGTACAGCATGCTTGCTGTCCAGTCCTGTCCACTACACCAGTTATTAGTATACAATGGGTAGAGAGAGAAAGCTGTTTCTGAGGAGCATTTACCCCTTTTGAATTTTGCATTTGAACAGTGCAATAAAAGGAACAAGGAAAGCAGTACAAAAATCACAAAAAGGTGATTTTGATAAAAGCTTCATCCTTTACAGAATCTAGAAGAGACAGTAGGTGACTTTGCTGCATTTAGTCCTTGTCCTTAATAGTGCATTTTGCAGGAATTGTAAGGAAAGGCATAAAATTTCAAATTACTGCAAGAGAAGAAAGTGGTTATTGCTCTGCTGACACATGTGCCTACACATATCTTTCTGGCAAGGTAAAATAGCCTGCAGTGTATCCACATTTTAAAGCCTCTTCCCACTACCAGAGGACACAAAAGTGTTGCAAAGTGCTTTAAGTGGTTTCTCTTAAATTATTCTCATCTTCTGGCAGTTAAGATTAGCACACAATTTAAGATTTTATGTGAAAACTATTCTTTTGTCCTGTTTTCATGGCAAAACCAAAGTCATTTCTTGCTACAAGCTAAATTTCTTGTGGATCCTGGAAGAAAGAGTAAGAAATCAAGCACAGGATTGTGCAGACATTAGAGCTCATTCTTGTGCTTTCAGTACAGCCCCCTGTGGATCATAAAAATACATTTGTACTTATCATCATATGTTAGGCTTCTTCAGTTGCTGCCTGGAAATAAATATTGCACTAGCATATCTTTGGTAGTATTATAAAAAAAATCTCAAGAGCTGCTCAGGAATATTTCAATGTTAATAATACCATGAGCTTGTCTAACAGGCTTACTCAGTGACCTTGGAGCAAGGACTGAACTCTACAGCTGGGGAGGGAAAGGGGAAAATATGGTTTTCAGGAGGAGTGCAAGCATGCCCAGTCCATGACTGGCTGTTTGCCACGCCTGGGGAATACTTCGCTGACAAAGACGGGAAATGCCAATGCCATTTTCCCCCAGCAAAGCATTAAAACTGTTTACCCCTGCTACCAATGCCACTGTTTTTGACCATGCGTTGAAAACAAGGGGCATCTGTTCTTATGGTTTTAAAAACATAGTTTTCTTTATATATAGGAAGAATAAATCTTTTTAGTTTTTCTTCATTGTTATACATGGCTCTCCTTGGGCTTATGGCCATTCACGTTCGAACTCCAATGATTTTCCCTTGTGTTTCCCAAGTGTTATTTTTATAAAGCAGTTGTTCCTCTCTAACTGGATAGCAGCAGAAGTAAATCAGCTTCCACGTGTTTAGAAACAAAGGAACAATGAAACATTCAGCCAAGATTGCCTCAACAGATTACTCTGGTTTTTTATACTTTCAAGGCAATCTGCAACAGTAAAACTGCCCAAGAACTCAGAGGATTTGGGAGGAGGTACTCTGAGCAGCAGCTGTGACTGCTGGGAGATTAGGGGCCAGACCCTCCTCTCACTTAAGCTCCTGGAAATTGTGCAACTGCCCAAACAGAGCCGGGAGAATAATTTGATCCGTTTTCTTGCAGTGGTATGCTGAGGGTCAATTACCATGATTAATGAGTTACGTTTGTCAGTTGAAGTTCAGTAGTTGGGTATATGACAGTGGCTCCAAATTTCTCAGCAGAATAAGCAAAATTCAAGCATGAAGAGACTGCTTGGTTCTGGGGAGAGGTGAAAAAGAAAAGTGGGACCAGAGCCACCAAGTGCCAGCATTTTGGGAGCCAGTGCAGCCACGGTAGGCAGCCCACAGCTCCTCTGTCTTGCTGCCACAGGCAGCTGCCTAGCCTTGCTTTTAACATTGATGAGTCCTGCTCTGCCTTTCTCAGCCTGGGGCAGTTGTGAAAGAAGACTTGTTATTTCCACCCCTGCAGCCAACAGGTTTTACATGATCATCCTGTGTGCTGACAGCAAACAAGCAATAGAGGCCAGCTGTCACCTGGGAAGCTGTCAAGTGCCTGGATATATGCTTTCTTACATAGGTGGCACTTATATGTGGGGTCTCTCCTGTCTGGAAGCACATAGCTCTTAATAAGGCTAGGGCCATATTTTAGACCTTAAAAGCAATTTCCTGTTGTGTGATCTGAAACCCAGCAAAATTATTAAGCACCTTGCTCTAAGACATGAAAAAGTGGCAGAGATAGAGAGAGGAGGGCATCACCTATACACCTTCAGTCAGGAGCTGTAGTAAGGACATGGTGCAGACACATCTCCCTAGCGCTCCTAGGACAGGCAGAAAGATACTAAATCCAGTTCAAACTGTTAAGGATAATTTCAACAGGCAGAAGGCAATCATGTGGGCTGTAAAACAGCCAAGATGATGATTAACACTGTACAAAAAAGGCACCAGGGATCAGTAATGATGAGGGCTATCTGATGAGCTGCTGCTGGGCTTGGAGCACAGGGTGCTGCGTTTCCCACCATGCTGAGCAGTTCTCCTGCCACTTGCCCTTTGCACAATGACCAGCTGGAGAACTGAGCAGAAGTGGTGACAGCCCCTGGCATCTTTCCCTTCTTCTTTTCTGCCTTTCTTTAGCAGGAGGAAGGTTTGGATACTTGGCAAAGCCAGGGAGATAGTTTACCTTCAGCTGGCTGGACTGCTGGTGCTAGCAGATGTTTCCAAGAGAGTGAAGCTTACAGCTTCTGTTGTTGTTTTAAAATAAGATCTGGTTCTGAGTTTTGCCACTGGTATTTCAAAAAAGAGAATGTTACAATAGATTTTATATGAATGGATGTATTCTTTATAGTTCTACAGATCATGTAGGCTGTTCAAAATGCCCTCTTTTTCCAGGCAGCATTTCTTCATTACCATCTTTTCAGACTTTACCTGATTTCTTTCTGCTCCTCAGCTCTGCCCTTAGGAGAACTTCCTTTTGTTTCCTTAGCAGTGTTCTACCAGCTTTCAGTTTTACTTCCTGACCTTCTTTTTTGATTCTTTTTCTCAGCTAACTAAACTGAACAACCAACACCATAAATATTTGTGATTTTGGTGATACTATATAATGTAAAAATGAGGGAGGTCCAGGAAGGAAGTACATATTTTTAGAAGAAAAAGAGGATGTTCTGAAAGTACCTGAAAACCACCAATGCTGGTATTGAAAAAAAAATAGCATATGCAATAGGTGAATGCTCTTCTGATCTGGATTTATCTGAGGGATGAAACATGGTCTGATGGAGAAACTTTGGTCCTAACCACAGGATTTAAGACAACAACATGACCATGCAAATATAGCGTGAAGAAAGAGACTTCTGTGTTCCTCTGGTGAACAAGGGCCAAGCATCCCCATGCTGGGCTGTAAGGATGCACTCAATAGTCATGGTTAGAAGAGCACAGACTGACAGACTGGAAGAGACATCAGCCAGTGGAGGGTCAGTGGGGGGAGAAAATGCCAAGCAGATGTTCGTGTTATTAACACAAAACTGATCTGCAAATGGGCAAGACCAACAGATAAGGTACTGAAGGAGGCTGGAAGCAATTTAGGCCCCAAACTTTTGTTCAGCTCATGTCCATTCAGCCCCAGCCCACTACCCTTCCTGACAGGTAAGCACAAGTCTCCATAGTGGTGCATGCTGAAATCCTGTGCCAGGTGTGGTATCATGACAGCCACATCACTGCTTGCAAGGATTTAAATAATTAAATTCAAATTTTAATGAAAACCTGAACTGTCTAAACATAAAAAGATATTTGTAGGTCTCTCACCAACTAAAGCTTCTGCTAATGATACCTACTGTACAAATACCATGTTCAGGGAGAGGGGTCCAAATAATGCCAACCGATTTTCTCCCTTAAGGTCCTTAAGATTTGCAGAAGTCTCATAAGACACTTCCTCTACAGTCCTTACTTTCCTTTTCAAAACTGTGCTCAGGACTTCACCCCTCCAGCCAGTTCTGGGAGCCCTGTGCTGCCTTCCCATCTCATGCACTCCAGAGAGATGCTTGCTGTGGCCTGGGCCACTTGCCCCGGGCCAGGGCAGGGCACATTTGCACCTCAGCTAAGGCTAAAGCAATGTGAAGAGGGCATGACATAAACAATTAGTCCCTCCAGATCTGCTGGGGTGTTATCAGCACCTCAAGCTGCCCCTTGGGCACCTCCTCAGGCACTCCTAGAAGACGAGGGAGCATGAATGAAGCCAAGCCCAACCTGTTCATGCCTTTAGCCAAAGCCTCTTGGCCTCGCCAGCAAAAAACACATGCCTTGAAGTACCTCAGGGAGTGGCCCACAGCACCACATCCTGAGGCAAGAGGACGAGAGGCAGGACTGACGTGGGAAACAAAACACAAGCTTCCCGGCAAGGGCTGGGCCAAAGCTGGCACCTGAGTCACCACGGCTGCCCTTGGATGCCCCGATGGGAGCGCTGCTCCCTGCACCACGATTCCGCTGGCCAGCACTGACCCACAGAGCCAGGGTGACCCTGCTTCCAGGCTTCATTCCTAAATTCTGCAAGCTTACTCCTCTGCTTACAGTTTTTACAGAATGCAGAATGTTGTCTGGTAGATAAAACTGAACTGAGTGCAGAATTTGGGTTTTTTCCCCTTCACGAGAGATTTTTTTTTTTTCAGATAAGATAGCATTTAAAAGGAAATATGATAACTATGGGGTTTTTAAATAGCTTTTACCCAAAGTGATGTAATTAGTCACGATCCAAGAACAGTTTGCTACATAAAATCCAATTTTTGGTTGTTGTCTAAAATCAATGTGAGGTTCATTCCTCCTGCCGTTAAAATCAATGGCAATTTGAGTTTATGAAGAAGCTGGATCCTGGTTCTGTAAAAATGTAAACCAGATCTTCCCCTCTTTGCCCTGCTCTTTAAAAAAAAAACAAAAACCATCACACCTACACTATGTTAGTTTCCCTCTCCTATATATATATGTTTCTAAAGAAGTTTAAGAAAGATTTTACTCTTTTGATGGAAATATTTCCCTTATATCACAGTACCCATAGAGATGGTTCTGCAACCTTTCAGCAACCACCTGTCAATTTCCCAAGTATATAGGACTGGACTGCTTTCATTTAGGTGGTAGTTTTTCACAGCTGTGTGACTCTGAGGTCCCTTACACTGTGCATCCTAACAAGACTCAGGAACATTTTTGAGACTCTGGGAAGCAGAGCCATCGTGTCCCACCACTTGTGGGCATGCTGCGATTTGCAAGGGTCAGTCATGGCACTAATTTGTTCCAAGGCTTCACTGACAAATAGAAAAAAATGATTGAACCGAGAGAGGGCTAGTCAATACCTGCTATTGTAAAGCTACTTGCTTCCAGTTCTAGTTGTATGAGATCTGACAGCATGGTTTTCTTCCTCCTTGAACATTCAGTCAAAAAAGAGGAGGGAAATAAACATTTGGTGTGGGAAGAAAATAATACAAAAGAATAAAACCAGAAAATGTATTAAGTGTCTCGTTTTGAGATATTGCGGGCAATTAAAGCAGAAAAGTAAGTTGGTATTTTCAAAAGTCTGCTGAAATTAGAGGTGGAAATGAGAGGTCTAATCAAAGGTACTTTTCCAGCAAAGAAGATCATCAGCAGGAATAAATTTTGGAAAGCATGTAGCACCCATACCACCTGTGTTTGTAGAGACAAATACTGTAGTTCCGTGATCCCTTAATCCAGCACAAGTGCTTACTTAAGCTAGAAGGGGTGATCATTTCTTCTCCTGGCTCCCAGGCCTCAATCCCATTCTCTTCCTTGCACTTACATTTGATCTCTAAAAGTTTTCTAGTCCACCCCCACTGCAGTAAGCAGCAAAGTCTTCAACTAGATCAGATGTCTCAGAGCCCTGTCCAACCTGACCACGAGCATTTCCAGGGATGGAGCATTCACCAGCTCTCTGGGGAACCTGTTCCAGGGTTTTACTTAGTTCACAGCTATAACCCTACAGTCAATTATTCCAGCCCCTTCTTAGTCTTTCAGTTACCAGCATGCCCATGAAAGTTGTTAGCTTTCAAGGGAAGCAACCCTTACTGACCTGTGGTCTGCTTGATGCCTTCTGGGGTTTACCGGGAATGAAAATTATACACATACAGTCCATTAGGCAAAACCTGAGTTTAAATAGCTAAGCTTCACTTTCTTAGAAATCTTTACCCCATTTAAGCTAAAACAGGATCTATACAACAGATGAACATGTTTACTGCACCCTACCCGGGCAGGTTGCTGGCACAGTTCTACATGTGGGCAATTAGGTGTGTAATGCTGTGCCGCAAGCATCAGCTAGGAATGAGTATTTTATAAAGCCAACATTTCACATTATTCATTTGGGATGTGCAAGCTTCCCCTCCTGATTCATGTCAAATCAATTCTACATACTGTAGAGTACAATGGTGCAGTAAGAAACACTGATAAATGTATTAAACAGAGGCACTAGTCTGGTGCTAATACACACAGAGTGGCGTTCAAAGCCTTCAGTGCTTCTGTGGCCCATTCTGTCACCCCTGGAGATAGTCATCGTTTAAAGCCCCAGCACTGGGAATGCTAAGCCTCCTTGTCAGAGCAATGTTCCAGAAGAAATCAGATGACTGCAGCTTTTAAGACAGTCTGGCAGAGGCTAGGGTTGGGGAAAGGGCAGGGGAACGGCAAGCACCTGGCAATAAAACACAGGCTCCAAGTATAACAAAGCTCTGTGTTGGAAGTAGGAGGGGTGGTTAGTAGTTTTGCCCACAGGTCACATGCCACAGAGCTCCCCATGGATGGGGCAGGACCTCTCCGCAGCAGGCACAAACACAGCTGAGGAAGACACGTGCTGCCTCAGCCCACCTTGGCATCCAGGCGCTCATGGGGCAAACGTACATTTCTGCTTCAGTGCCAGAAATCAGCCAGCTTTATGAGCTGAAACACAATTTTCTGCCTTCTTTTAAAAAAGACAACTCTCCACTATCAAAAGGCGGAGTTGGACTCAGTTATTCTGCCATTCTGATCTTAATGGGCTTCATGCTGTTGGCATTATTAGACAAGTCTTTACTGTGTGGGTGGAAGCAGAAAGTCTGCCAAGAGCTCCAAAACTATGTGAAGAATGGGGATTTCTGATCAGAGCCTCTGATGATGAATCTCCTGCTACTGCATTTGTGAGAACAGGGCAGAAGTCTGAGCTCTGCGCTACCTCTTCTCTGCTGACAGTGGTCTCACTGAAGGGTTGGAACAAAAATGCAATGATTATAAAAAGTGACACGATCAATGATCCATACAAGGGATATAACAAGGCAACTACCTTGTCAAAATGATATGAGGGGCGGTTATAGCAAAAAAGCAAATAGCCACAGTGATGCTTTCTTTTTCCTCGTAAAAGTAGGTTAAAGAAACCAGGATACATCAAAGCTGGCAGTTCATTGAATCTGGCAGCAGTTCAAAGATAGAACATCTTGTCCATGCTGTGCAGAGCTCACACCCACTATCTGCAAGAAGTAAGAAACAAGGAGCATGGACACCTCACACAGAATAAAGGAGTGATTATTCTTCCAAGTTTCAGAGGATCCTCTATGCAGCCCCCTACAAATGAAATGCACATAGTTAATGAGAAACTACTGTAATACAATAACAACCCCCTGGTTGGCAGGTGGCATAAAGGAATTATGTAAAAAAATACACTCCATTGAGCCTGTAATGCTTCTACTGGTACAAAATAAAAAGACAAGAAGAGCTGTTTACAAAGACCATTCACAAGTTTTAAGTCTACACAAAAAGCTCTGTTCAAGTGAAAGGTGAGGAGGGTGTCAGGATATCACCTACCTGGAGCTAAAGCTTCAAAACAGTTTTTCTCAGTAATAACTGCATCTGGAGTTTAGTGCATTTCAGCTCAGACAATTTTTAACTTGTCTAATTATAGAATGTTGGTAGTGATACTATAATTATGAGAACAGAGGCACTCTCATATATATGCCTAGAAGAACTGCTGGTGCTGAGGAGAGCTGGTAGCAGCAGCAAGTGTCCTCAGTATACACTGAACTACTTTAGTTCTTGTTAAAATATATGTAAGGGCTCAGAAGTCTGCAGCTGACCAAGTGCCTGTGCAGGAGCAGGAGGTAAAAGCTCTCAATTCCCCGCAAAAGCATAGCATGGTACCTTTGATCTGCAGAGGTTTAGACTGATGTACTTCATTTCTCATTTCCAACAGAAAGTAAGAGCACAAACAACTTAATTCTGTGCCTTCATGTGGTAATTCATTAAAGAGCAGTAACTTGGCATTTCTGAGTTCCAGCTGTTTTGTCGTGCTACAGAGAAGCCATCCTGGAGATGAAAGGGTCCAAGGACATCCCACAGCAGCCATTCCCACACAGAGGCTGGGGGCAGCAGTGAACAAGCCACAGCAACATTCAATTTTGGAAAAATTCAGTCAATAAAATTAGTCCAACAATAAAATAAAAACAGCTTTTAGTCCAACCATACTAAAGAGCTTCCTTTTAAATGAGAGAAACACAATTACAAGAATACAGAATGCCTCTAAATTCTATTAGAAACAAATTTGGTATTTAAAGTTATCAAATCATAACAGTACAGCTATTAGACAGTGATACAGCTGAAGCACAAAATGAGATCAAGTTCAGAAACAAAATATTTTGCCACAGAAATCACAGAAAAGATAAACCTTAAATGCAAGCGACAAAACTGTATCACGACTCAAAAAGCATAACTCGCCTCATTTAAAATGGATGTGGGAGAAATAAGGGCAGACAAAAAACCAAGGATCTCATAATTCCAATACTTTGATAAAAGTGGCTGCTTAGAGGTGTGGATGCGTTAACCTTCTACTCAGGCAAGCAGTCAACATGACCCACATCACATCATCAGCACCATGAAGCTAAGTAGGATGGATATGGATGTGAAAGGTCACTACCTAGATTCTGACAATAGTGTAATCATGCCATCCTCCTTTTCAAACAAATCAATAAACACAAGAAACGCTAATAATTGTTAGTCAGATATTGCTGCTCAAGTACTGAAATGAAAATTTCTGTCAAAGGATTGGAAACAAAAATTACAGCAGACAAATAAATCAGTTTTAGCAGACTGCAACTTGAAAATACTAAAAATGCAACAAATTACGAAGGCAGGAAGTTGGAAAGAAGACTATAGACCAAATTACGTACCAGAGGCAGAGGAGAAATGTTACACGTCATCAGAATAGGTTTAAGGCTTAATGAAAAAAACATAAAGCTAAAAGACAGGACTGTAAGCTCAAATGTATTTATATGTAAAAGACACGTCTGGAGAAATGTCACCTCAGCAGCGTAAAAAAAACAGTTTTGGAAGCAAACCTAAGTATTTCAAATACTATTTTCATGCTGAAGTACACACTTTGTTTAAAAAGAGTTGTGAGGAAGGCAAGGCGCTCAAAAAGATATTGAGACTGACTAGAGAATTGTTTTAAGTATAATTTATTTTCAAAAGTGTAAATCAGGCTTGTTTCTTTGAAGACCAGCCCCCAGAGACTTCAGCCTCTACTCAAAGCAAGACCTCTTCTTTCCCAGGACCCCACCACGACCTCCTGTGGACTTTAACATGGCTTTGGTTGGCAGTCACAGTCTCAACCTACACACTTGGGACGTGATGATCTGCGGGGCTGGGGATGTTCTTTTTGGCTGCTGACCTTGCACAGCTGGAACAATTCAGTATCTTTGGATATGCTAAGGAAAATCTCACTGTGCCTAAGGGTAAGGGAAAGTATTCAGTCATCTTTAAGACTTTTGCCTACTTACAACCTCATGATGACCCCATGAGGCTGTTCTGGATAGCAACCAGGAGTGTATCCGGGTTTCCGCTAGAGCTCCTTGGGTCATTATCAAAATTGCTCCAGGGGATGTGACATTTCTATACCCCTTCTCCTATCTAAGTATTTGAAGTGTACTATGCATGCACACAGTGGGAAAGAGTCCCTGCCCTGAGCTTACAGTATAAGTGGCCAAAACAAGACAAGAGTGAGGGAGGAAGAGAGGAATATCCACCAGTTTTTGTCTCATTATCTACCTATATCTTGTATTGTTTACAGCTGGGAAAAAACTGCATTCCTAGGAGAATAAAAACCAAACCACCAATCCTTCCCAGGGAAAGCCAAAACACTTTTCATCTGACAAGAAGTAGGGTTATGCTAAATTACCTCCTACACAAAACCTGACCTGGATTGGTTGCTGTATCACTCACCAAAGATTATTCCCAATAGCTGGCAGGTTGCTGCTGGTAGCTTACGGCTGAGGAGCCCACCCAGGGCCCCCTCACAGTTCTCCTGAGGTCAGCAGCAGGGTTAGAAATGTCAACAGCAGCCACTGCTTTGAGTGGCTCACTCTTCAGCTGCACATCTCCAGAGGGCTCTCTGAAGATGGTCAGTGAGAATGGGAAAAACTCCAAAACACCAGTTATTTTGTATGTTAAATTTTTATCTTGGCATTTTTTTTCCAACTACCTGTAAAATACATTCCCAGCCTTCCTTTGTCCCAGGCCACGTAAGTGGAGGTCCCAAGAAGACTGCAAGGACCACAGGGCAAAGGCAGGTTTTGCCTTCCCAGGTGAGAGCTGGAATAGCCCTTAAAAGTGGGAAAAGATATCTGAACACTTTATACCAGGCAAAAACATTATTCTTGCCATAGCACATGGGCTGAGCAAGCAACAGAGACATCACATTGGATTTGAAAGTTCTGCTGGGAAGATGGGCAGGGGAGGGCTCTGAGTTGTGTACTGAGGGTTTAGTACCCTGCAGCCAGGAAGGCAGGCTGAAGGCTGATCTGCACAGACAGAATAAAACAAACTATTAAAATAATACACAATAGTTTTAACTGAGGACAAATGTCCAGGTATAATGGTTTTCTCAAAATGCAGAATAGATTTTCTATTAAGACTGAAAGAAGAAAGGACTTATATCAGGATCAGAGTGCTCTGTAGGGAAACAGCCTTCTCAAAAACACAACTACAGTGATGACTTAATAACTATCCTGACTATCAGGAGTTGGCACCATGAGGTCCATCAATAAAGCAGTTCGAATGGATTTTAATACTTGAAAAATTCCAACACGGAATGACAACCAGTCAGATTCATGTACATGTTTTCAGACAAACCAGAGCATTTACAAAAATACTTCCCCTATTTTTTTAAAACATGATTCACTGTTTGCTCTAAGCAGTAAGACAGTGTTTTCTCTCAACAACAGGATTATCTCAAACGGTTTACACTGGCTGTGATTAAAGAGAAAGGGACATGAAGAGGGATTGCAAATGCTGCCCTTAACTGATTCTCTAAATCAGAACACCTAATACTCTTCGTGGAAATATTGTTGCACTCCTACCAGCTCCCTTACACTGAGCAACATGACAGCTCCAAAGCTGAGTCCCACTAGTTCTGAGATTAGGAAGAAAATTGTTGACAGGCTGCAATGGACAATGATGGATTTATGATTCTTTGGAAGACCACACATTGTTTTGAAGGATTAGATGTTGTAATCCATGGAGTAAGTCAAGAAAAGGGCACCATAGCAGAAACAGGCAAGGAGCAAGGCATCCAATTGCTAATGCAAAATAATGCAGTTTCTACTTTGTTCACTCTACTGTTTAACATTAGGTCTTATAAAATCACTCTCTTCCAGCAGAAGCTGCTTGCTATATGAAGTGACAATATACTTTCCTCTTAAAGAGCTTCTACTCTTAACTGTAGATGTGCCCAAATTTTGAGGGGAATACCCAAAAGTCAGCAGGGAAGGAGAGAGCAGGGCTGGGCTCACAGGGCTCTCTGGGGTCGGAGCAGAGCAGTGGGACAGAGGCAACAGGGTGATCCTCCATGCTGCCCCCTTCCTGGCACACTGCAGCCCCCAGCAAACCCCTGGACGGGCTAAGGTGGGTCATGCCCTGCCACAGCCTCTGTCTGCCCCAGAGGGAGAGGTGTGGTTTGAGTACAGGGTTATAAACAAGCCAGTACTGATTTCCACTTCTCCTGTAGACACTGTGACAGAGGAGGGAGACTGAGGACAGACGGCACTACCCACACGTTAGTTGAGTTAACCTCTGCGTAACTCTGGGTTAAGTGACCACTTTCTTCATGCCCATTTTGGAACTACTTGATCATCAGAAACACCTTGTTATTCTTTCTGTCTCCTATCAGCAGCCCCAGCAGTGCCATAGGAGCAAACTAGCTGTTATATACTGTCAGGATTCTTGGGGCTCATTATTTTCTGAACTCGTGGTAATTAAAGCTTTAGTAGTATTGACAAGGGTGGACTTTAACCACAATTTCTCTCTCTGAAATTATGAGCAGCATGGTGAGAAAGAAGAACATACTAACATCAGTGACAGAGAAAATTCCATAATTATTTGACCTATTTGACAAGAAACAAAATATTTGGTCTCATGGGACACTATTTAGGGTAAATCTGGCTCTTAAAATACACTGGAAGTGTGGGGAGTTGATGCAGGTGTTCAATCCTATTTAATTATTTGCCTACAGCACCGCATGCTGCAGGGAGACATAAGAGGAAGAGGAAATGCAGAATAGTAACTGCTGTTAATGTAAAATGCATGAAAATGGATTAGAAACACAGGGAAAAGAATTTGCTTCCACTCTAGCCTGTGAGAATTTTGCAAAAAGCACCCTCAGAAACCAAGCCCAGTTTGTAACATGATCATAGCTCAAACAGAGAGTGAGTGCATTCACACCAATTCTGTGTTAGAATCTCAAAATAGCAGCTTCATCCAGTCACTTGCTTATGAGAGCTGAAAATAAAAAATTGTGAAGAAAGCCTTGCTTGGAAGCTTTGTCTACAAAGGTCAAGTACTTAAAAGTTAGACAAAGTTGCACAGACAGCACGAAGCATTTGTCATCTGCACAACAGAAGAAAACACCATATTCAGAAGAAATAGATGCTGCAATTTCAAGCCTGATTCTTTAGTCCAGTGTTTGATCTAGGAACAGTAATCACATCCCATTTATTGTGCTGATAAAGAACATGGAGCTGCCACAGTCAGTTTGGATGCATGCCAAGGCAAACTCAGGCAGAACTGAAAAATCCCGTTAAGATGACTGAGTGGCAAATGATGGTTATTTATTCTAATCAATTTGTTAATTTACTTCTGGAAAAACTGGATTAATTTGTTTCTATTCAAAACAAGGACCTTTTCATTACAGCGTGTATGATGAACCGCTACTACATAGGCATAGCTAGGATTTCTAACAATTTTTTTTTTTAAAGAAGGCAGATTTGGTAAGTCACCCCCCAAAAGAAGACCATTTGAGCTCATTTCCCTGGAACACACACTTCTAACCCTTTATCCAGGCTAATTTCAAACACCATGCTGGTGGGCCTTCCATGCCGAGCTCTTTTGTCCTCTCAGTGCTGCACCCCTTGCTGACTTTTCACTCTACTTTCAGATGTTCCAGCTGTTCTCTTCCTACCCATACCCTCAAACACTTGTATCTATTTAACCTCTTCCCTTTGTGTACCATTGATTTAGTGAGGATAGCCCTATCTGCTGAGGCCTCTGTCACCTCTGCTGCTGCTGCCTAGGCTTGGTCACCTAGAGCTTGGCTTTCCACAGTGCTCAGACTCTGCCTCTTCTCTCTCAAAAGGTAGGACTACAGTAGCCATGAGATACAGGTTAAAATTATATGCAAGGTATAACCTATTTTACATCAGCCCTAGCAATCCTTCTGTCTAAATCCTGAATAATGTTTAATTTGCCCTCTGAACTCCTCGATTCCACTCTGATAACAAAGTCTCTGACACCCGTCCTGAGCAAATATACCAGCAGCAATTTCATCAGAGCTCACTGGAGAGGTCAATGGTAATGTCTTCACTCCTGACAAACCTGCAGATGCTCCAAGAATATGAGGATGATGCTGGGACTCAGTACATCTGCAGCCCAGAATGACACTGGCCAGCTCCTACCCCTATTAAATGCCAAACGTTTAGTGCTTAAACATTTGGCGTTGTTTGCTTAGTTCTCCCAAATGGGTAATTCTGAAATGACATTTCCCATGCTGTGACCTTGCTCTTGTTCTCTGACTGATAACAGCATGAGCACTTTGGAGAGACCAGGAGAGGGAAGAACCAGCAGACCAGCAGGCAGTCTGCGAGTCTCACACTGGAGCCGGGCTGGCAAAACCAAAATCTTAACCCCCCAGCCTCATAATTTCCTCCATCAACTGTTGTGTCTTCCCTCTCCAGTGCCTTTGGTACCCTGGGCATAGAGAGTCTTATTAAAATCCCACCACCAAGCAAGAAAGGCAAGCTCCACAGTGAAGGGAGGCACAGCAGGTACGTGCTAGCCTCTGGTGGGCTTGGGGCACGGTTCCCTCCCTGCCTGTGGGACGCAGCGTGGAGACCAGGAAGCAGCACATCCCTTTCCTGCACAGGGTGCTGCTCACTCCCCAGCTACACTCCCTATGCCCCACTCCATCTCTTTCTGCATCTCAAGTCCTTATTTTTTATTTTTAAACAGCCAGATTGAGTCTTAATTATTTAAGCACCTTCCAGATTTAGAAAGATGTTTTGGCTGTGAAAGTAACACGTGGTGCAATCATCTCTCATCAATAAACCATGCAAACAAATGTGTATGCCTGTTGGGAAGGAATTTTATTTAAAGCACACTGAAAAGTGCTTTAAATAAAGTGTGAAAGATGTGAAAAAACCTAATGCTGGTCATGTTTCAATGAGCTCAGCACATTTTGCTTCAAGTGAGAAAAAATGGGACTTGTGCCTTATTCAATTAAGATGGCTTGACTTCTCACAGATAGGAAGGGTTGCCTCAGAAACATCCAAAACACAAACTTGGGCAAAGGGCCTTCAGAAAGACACGCTCACCTGACAGTTGTGCTGGTTTGCATAGGGTTTGGAGGCTTTTTTCCTATCTGATAAAACAATAGGCAAGGGTTTGATCCTTCAGGGAAATAAAGATTTGAGCCTTAAAACAAAAAGAGGAAAAAACCCCTCCAACACCAACCAAATAGTGTTGCTAACATCTTACTCTAACAAAAGAAATAAGATTAAAGAACAGTGGCATAGCCTCAATGTTTACTTCAGTGAGAGATTTTCTCTTATCCCAGTAAGAGCTTAAGGAAGATCATTTCTGATCCCACTGGGAAACACTCTGCATTATTATAATCACAGAATCATAGAATCATAGAATATGCTTAGTCAGAGGGACTCCCTAGGATCATCAAGTCCAACTCCTGGCCTTGCATAGGACACCCCAGGAGTCACACCATGTGCCCAAGAGCATTGTCCAAATGCTTCTTGAATTCTGTCAGGCTTGGTGCTGTGACCACTTCCCCGGGGAGCCTGTTCCAGTGCCCAACCACCCTCTGGGTAAAGAACCTCTTTCCTGATATCCAACCCCCTAACTCAGCTCCGTGTTGTTTCCTCAAGTCCTGCATCTGGTCACAAGAGTGAAGAGATCAGTGCCTGCCCCTCCACTGTCCTTCGTGATGATGTTGAAAACTGCAATGAGGTCTCCCCTCAGTCTCCTTCCGGCTGAACAAACCAAGTGACATCAGCTGCTCCTCATACAGCTTCCCCAGAAGGCCCTTCACATCCTCGTGGCCCTCTTTTGGATGCTCTCAAATAGCTTAATGTCCTTTTTATACTGTGGTGACCAAAATAGCATGCAGGACTCAAGGTGAGGTCAACCCAGTGCAGAGCAGAGTAGGACAATCACCTCCTTTGACCAGCTGGTGATGCTGTGCCTGATGCACCCAGGACACAGTTGTCCCTCCTGAGACCTCTTCTTGACTATTTACAGCCCAGCATCACCTCTGGGTGCTGTTTGCACACTGAGCTTCAACCAGGTGAGGTGAGGTTGCAATACATTGCTTCAGATAAATGACCATGGACATGGGCCTTGGTAAATGACTACGGACATGGTATCACTGCCCAGGAGAAGCTCCTGGATGTTGGGTTGGCATAGCCAGTTCTGATGGCTTCACTCAACCAGCTGTCTTCTATATCTTAGGGGAAGCTCCAGTAAACCTTTTTTACTCCAGCTTTCTAAAATGGCTAACTGCTTCCCATAGAGTGAAGATACTTGATCTTGAATAAACTCCATGCAAATTGCTGCTTGACTCCTCTCCTTTGCAAAGCAAAGCTGCTCTTTATGTAACATTTTCATTTAATTAACAAAGAGATGGAACAACTCGTAGGGAGGGGGAGAAAATTAAAAGATCATCTTCCATCACAAGGGAATAGGTGAAAGAGGGAAAGAAACAAACTGGTTTCTTCCTGTTGGCCATACGACCGCCAAGGTACCCTCACTATTGCCCTGTTAGGACCTCGGAGAGGCAATGAAGCGTCTGGGGAGCATGGACAACTTTTCTTCCTGTTGAGCATCCCTGCCATTGGAAAGGAGCCAAAGAGGGTGCTTTGAGATTCCTTCCTCAGACACCTGACACTGTGGGGACCAGCTCAGCATATGCATGTAAATTACACAACAAAACCAGGGGTTTTATTATACGACCGAGTTAAAATACTACCTACTTAATTGCAGCCAGAGCTTAAATCCAAAAATGCTGTCACGTTGCAAATCCCGTTACTTCAAAACACAGGAAACATCAACTGCATCTGCCCGGGACCGTTAACGTAGGCCTGCGGCTCATCTCATTTTGACAGTCTTTAATTACATGGTCCCATATTGTTTTTCACAGGGCCCCCCGCTGCCGTGGCCCGGGCTCAGAGCCCTCAGGGCCCGAGGAGCCGCTCTCCGCTCCCGCGCGCGGCCCGACCTGTTGCACGCGGCGACTCCGATGC
>WEKY01030856.1:21643-126579 GCA_013390045.1 Picathartes gymnocephalus
GGGGCCGGCAGTGGCGGGCAGGCCGGCCCGGGGAGGGAGGGAGGGAGGGAGGGAACGGGGCGGCGGAAGGGACGGGTTGTCGCCGGGAGCGTCTTTTCCCCGGTGCAGTTTAGTCAAGAGCATGATGCAATCCCGCATTGCCATGGATACTGCATCCCGGGCGGCGGCAGCAGCGCCTTCCGCCGTGCGGGGCACGGGGTGGGGTGAAATAACAGGGGCAGGAAGGGAGGAGACCCCGAATCTCAGCCCCCATCTTCGGCCGTAGCTGCCTTCCCGGGGAGCTCGCGGAGGGCTGAGCGCTGACACGGCTCCAGACAGAAATCCAGATCCGTCTTTTTCCGCCGTGGCGGGTGTGTGGGGTGTGCATCCCGCCAGCCCGGCCCCGCTTGGGGCGGCTGCTGCCGGCCGGGCGAGCATCCCGGAGGAGAGGCAGGGTGTCAGCGGAAGGGCTCGTCGGGCTCGGAAGGGAAGGCTGTTACTTCTCCTTCTTCTTCCTTGAGCTCTTGCCCAGCGCCCCTGACCGCCTTACTGGTTTAGAACTGGAGCCGCTGGCAGGGTAGTTCCCGGGTCTGTGTGGGACAGGGCAGACGCCGCGTTAAACCAGCGCCGTGGAGATGAGCCGTGCTTCTGAAAGGGGCCTGCCCGTTTTAAAACCTAGATGTTTAAAGAGTATATACCGTAGGAAATGAGCAGAAAATGAAGGGCAAACGATAGAAATGTGTCAGTGTGTCAGATACCTGTGCAAGGAGTTTCTTAAAAACTTTATGACTTTGCTTTTATCTCTTTATCTCCTGGAAGCCCTAGGGCACGGCAGCATTAGAAGCAGTGCCCGGGGTTATGTGAGGTATCGTCTTGGGCAGTGTGTTTTCTCCTTCCCTGCCTGCGTTTGTTGCTCTTCTGCCCTCATTCCTTTCCCCTGATTCTCAGGGATGCAGCATCTGAGGATCCCACTCCAGAGAGCTTTCCGGTATCGATCTGTGCTGTGAGTCTGCAGACAAAAGGCCAGTTTTGCAGACCTGGGCAGGAATAGTAGCACCTTGGTTTGCTCAGCATGGAGGGCTCCTGGCAGACAAGAGGCTTTTCTCCCTCCGGCAGCTCGGTGGACTGCCCGCTCCGTGTCCCAGCCGCGGCTGAACGGCAGTGCCCCGTACGGCTCATTTGTATTCTCAGTGCTTCGGGTGACCTCTGATGCTGTGCCATGGCAGAGTTCTCGTGGCTGTGACAGAAAACTCCAGCAAAGAGCTCAGCCGGCTCCTAGCGATGGCGAGAGAAAACAAGGCAGGGGCATGGCTGCACTTGGGATGCTTCCCATCAGGAAGTCTCCAAAACCGCTCTGTGCAAATGGAAACACGCCCTGCAGCTGAAACTAGAGGAGGACGAGCGTGCAAGCGTCTTCCGTGGCGGCACAGCCTTTCGCCGGAGTTTTGGGCCAGGTTGCTTCCAGGATGAGGTTATCTCTGCCAGAGCAGCTCCCTGCCAGGACCTGGCAGCTGCGGGCCTGCCGTAAACCGCCGGCTGAAATTATCGCCAGTGGGTGGAGGGTTTGCGGCTGCGAAGTTTTTGTAGATGAGGGCTAATGGTGCTGCTGCATCAGTATTAATCTGCTGGCGTAGAGGGAGGGGATTTATTTGGTTTAAATAAGAACTTGTGAATAACGCTGAGGAGTTTTGCGATGTATTTCACTAAGCCCTTGCTCCTTCGGTGCAGTCGCAGCCTGAGATTTTCCTCTGCTGTTAAAATACTCGATAACTAGAGATAAGTACAGGTGCGGGCTCGCCACTTCTAACAGCAGCTGAAGCTGTATCAGGGACAGTCAGCCTGTGGCACACATGATCGTCTGATGCTGTTTAGCTATAAAAGCTGTAGTTCTTTATATAAGTATCCATATATGTGTGGTGCACTAGACATAGTCTGCTTTCAGACCAGCAAGTAACCAACGCATGTACTCTGCCTGGAGGTAGCTGTACTTAGACACAGAAGGAGGATTTTACCTGGAACTTGTGGTACCTGGAGATAGCTGGGATCCCTTCCCAACTTTATGTGTACTTAGGAACAAATGAAAAGGACCACTGTGCTAAATTTTCTGAAGTTAAGAGTGGATTTGCCCTCAGGGTTGCTGTTGCCAGCTGATACTGGTCAGGAGCACTAAAAGACATGCCAGGATTTTGCTTGATTTTACTGAATTTCGTACAAGGCACACATTACATATGTAATGCGTGCTGGAAGCTCTTTGTGGTTTTTTTATTCATAGGTAGCTAAGTGAATTTATCATGTGTTCTGACTTAAGTCTCCTGTATTTTAGCATTCAAATGCAACTAGGGAGAGCAGCAGTGGAATGAATATGCAGTGTGGCTTTGTCTTGCAAGCTGGCAAAGGTCTGGCTGATGGCCTCTGTGCCTCATGCTGCTTTTTAGAAAACAGCTGCACTTTGTGAGTTATTGCCTTTCACCTAGCAGCAGCTGATCAGATGGACTATCTTTGATTAAAACTCATGCATATTTGGTACTTAAATATAGCATCATTAATGATATTTAGTTTATGTGCTGTCTGAGCAGTCTCTGGGTTTACTTGTTGCAGTATTTTTAGTAAGCTGATTTTGCTCTTAAATTTCTCAGCATGAATTCTTGTTGCATTCTTCATCTTTAGAACAGCTAGAACTGAAATAAAATATTTTGAATTCTCTGGTCTAATTTCTTCTTTCCCTGCTGACTTCCATTTTGTGTTGTTTATAAGAGGAATTAACTTAGAGAAGATAAGTTAACAGAACAAAAAAGAAATTGAAATAGTACTGTAGATCCATCAGGCTTCTGGACAGTTCCTTTAATTGCACTTTCTTTTGCGACTTGCTAGGAGCAGATTTTTGGAAATATGTTTAAAGATTCAGATTTTTGGCAATGATGGTGGAACTGACAGTATTTTAGGATTTCAGCCTGACCTGGTGCTCAAGTCCAGCAGCCACAGATGGAGAGCCCAATGCTGAGCGTGATCCAGAGCTGCCTCTTTGCAAGCATGTTCCTTGTAAGTGATATTCAATTGCTAATTGGTTAAATGCTCTCAAGTACTGAACTGACCTCATTCCTTTACCTTCCTCATTTTTGGGGCAGTAAACATTGCAACATCAAAAGCTTCTGTTTCTGCTGAGCTCAGGAAAAAGGACACGCAGACAAAGCACAAGGTTAAAATACCTGTCTTCTGCCTTCTTCTGGAGGTCTCAGCAACCTGCACTCGGTAGCAGACAAAGCAAATCTCCAAGTCAGTGCTGTCTGTATCCCACCTGAGAAAAATTTTTGGGAGAGAAGCAGCAGTTGCCTGCAGTGCCATGTTAAGGCAGTGTCATGCCTCTGTGTGCTGTTGTCCCCTCTAACCTTCTTGGAGCTAGTGCTAAAAGGATGTCACCAGTGAGCATTAATTCTCGCTGCTGTCTGCCCAGTAGGCAGGGCAGGAGCGGTGTGGTGGCGTGGAGCAGTGACTGGAAGGGAGGGTGGGCTCAGTGCCATGTCAGGTGTCACCCTGCTACCCATATGGTAGGTGACTTAGCTCTGTGGGTCTGGGCTTCCACCACAGTGGCAGGAAGCCAGAGTGCCTGTGCTGTGCAGAGTTGTTCCCTGTGACAGCTCATGCCAGGAAGGCTCTTTTGGACTGAGAAAGCCCTTTGGAGTGAATGGGCTCTTGGTGGTGTGGGGTTTTTCTGGTTGTTTGTTTTGGTTTGGTTTTTTATTTGTTTGTTTTGGGGTTTTTTTTTGGGGGGGGGGGTGTTTGGTTTTTTTTATTTTTATTCATGACATGGAGGTTTTGTTCTCTGACTTTGAACTAAGAGAGGCAGGGGTGCTCTTTCATTGCTGAAGGCCAGAGCCACAAATACCTCTACCTATTCTTTCTTGGCATGTTGTTTTACTCATGCTGCCTAAAGATGGATCACAAGAAAAATGCTGGCTCTTGACAGCAACAAAAGCTTCACTTAGATTTGGCAGTTCTTTCTTTAGGGCGTGAAGGCATATATAGGTAATTATGCTGTTTACTATAACCTCCCCTGCATAGCAACTCATTCATTTTATCCTCTAAATGTCAATCTTCTTTTGTTACCTTCTGTCATTACCATGTCCTTAATTGTTGTATGGGGGTGAGATCTATAAAACTGTTTAGACATAGGAATACCATGGGGGCTGTTGGCCTCAGCTCTTGCAGTAATGCTTTCGTTTTTCTGTTTTTACAGTGTACAAAATTACATTCTTCCAGGCTGCAGCATAAGCTTTTCAAAGCTTTTTTGCTATATAATAGACTGAAGAAATTGATGATTTCTGCATGATGGTCAGAGCACACTTCTCCGTGTGCATCCAGACACTTCACAAAACTGAGAATAATCTTTGTAATGTAGTTGCTATTTTGTTTTGTGATTCTTAAATGTGTTAAAAATGCAGAGATTGCTGCAATTTGTACATACTAGCATTGAAAATGCTTTTTCCCTTAAATGGGAGAATGCACAAGGACAAATGAAAAGGATAATTAATGAATTACATAGAAGTTGGTCTGTTTAAAAACTTATTTCCAGGTCAGATTGCTTTGCTGTGACCTTTCCTAAGGCTGTTTAAATTTGGTATTGCAGCAATATGGTTAAGGGGGCATTGCTTTGGCTGACATCCCTGCAGTTCCTGAGTACCGACTGGTAAAAGAGATTTATATCTGGGTTTCCGAGGGCACCAAAACCTGTCCCCATCATTGGACAGAACAGCAGTTAGATCTGTTTGATGAGGATAATGCAGACAGTGACAGCAATTTTTTTTTTTTTGATTGACAAATCAAATAAATGCTGCCTTCAATCTTATTATGGAAATAACTTGTAGAGTTGGTATCGGGTGTGTACACATTGGGTCTCCTTATATCTATTTAATGAAATTAATCTCCTGAAATTTATTGCCTTGGTTTCTCTGTTTGTGTTTTGGCATTTAGAACACATTAGCTTACAGGGCAAAGAAGAGCACAAGAGCAAACTTGTCTGAAGTATGTGGTTGGTAAATGCTTTCCTGCTGTATTGGATGCATTGGAGAATTATTTAATTTTCTTGGTGAAATAGTTGACTTATGTGAAACAGAAATAAACCTCCTTACCAGGTGTAGAGATTTTACAAAAAATGCACGCTGCTAAGTGCAGTTGTCACTTTTCCATGAACAAATGAATCATGCTACTTATGCTGAGCTCAGTGTTGTGAGTTTAGCTGGCCTTGGCATCCCATTGCAACTGGGTATTTTTCATGCCCTTATTAAAACTTTATTAACTGTAGTGGTTGTGCTTCATTAATGATAGCTTTGTTAATGACCCATGGCATACTGGGCAGGTGGAAATATACAGACATTTCATGAACTTGTATTTAAGCTAAAGTTGTCTGTATTTAATTGACCTCTATGTCAAGACTTGATATCAAACATTTCCTTGCCAACTGATATGCTTTGGGCAGTGACTAAATATGCTGAGTTGCCCTAACATTTACAGGAGATAAAACTTGCTTGTGCAGTACAGCAAATGTAGAATAAACCTTTTTTCCTGCATTTTCAGATTGTGCCCTGTGCTTTGATCCCTACATAACCCTCCTCTTTGGACTCTGGGTCAGTGATTTGAACAAAGTGACTGTTCTTCTGTTATCACTTGGAAGTGCTCCTCTCCCTCTTGACCTTGAGAAAACTGTCTCTTCTTGCCAGCTGTCTTTGCAGTGGCTGGAGGGTAATTGTTTTCTTCCTATGCGCATGTTCAGGCTCTCTGCTGTAAAACATGTACTTGATTTCAAAAACGATGTAGTCTTGATTTCAGGTAACACTCCAGCTTTTCTGTATGCCAGTGTGTGTTTTTGTTGGTGTCATTTTAAGGATGTTACCAGGATTAGACAAAAACTAACAAGTATTAATTTGCAGAATAATGTCATTTAGCTTATTAAATCAAATACACCTCATATGTTTAGCTAGTTAATTCATAAGTTGGCAAGTTTGCATTGATGCCTTTTTTCTTTTTTTTCTTCCTCACTTTTTGCTGTTAAAAGTTTGCTGGGAAGCATTTCGGGTTAAAGCGGTATTTATGCTGTGCCCATTTTGACTAAAGAGCCCTTAGGGAGTGCTAGTTGTGGGAAAATGCCTTCTTCCCTTAGACACCATACAGTTAAGGTTTGGAGCAGACCACAACTTTGTGGAGGAGCAGCTCCTCTGCTGAGTTAAAACCATGACACCTATATTTAAATAGAGATCTTGAAGCTCTTAGAAATGAATAAAAGAAATCTACTCTTATATTTGCCACTACTGTATCATTGTCAACATAGTGGTCTGAACGTAGAGGTCTAGTCCTTGAGGTGATCCGGTGTTCTCAGGTTTGGGTTCAATTGAGACAATGAAGATTTGTGAAATTATAGGCCTTTATACCTTAATCTATGTAGGCTTCCCTTTAGATGTGCTATTTCTACGCAGGTAATTGAATCAGAAAGCTTCAGTTAACCTTTTCCTGAAGGAATATTTCCTGCTCTTGGGTTACTTTTAAAAATACTAGCGTTTTGAAGCATCATTTTGAGAATCATCTCCTTGAGAAACAGTAGGAAGAACCTTTGACTTCAATAACGATAATTAAACCTTTAACCAGTTAGGAGGATGACATTCTTCAATGTTTAACATCTCCTTGCCCTTTAGAAAAGGCAACTTGAGAAACCTTTTTGCATGTTGAAGTTCAAATGTCATGTTACTTCGAGTGCATGGCCTGTGTGCTTGCTGGAAAACATCTGTGGGGTCAGTTCATTCACGCGGCTGCTGGCATGCTTTTGAGGAAGGGCTCGTGTGGTAGCTGCAGGCCACTGTTGGGAGAGGCACGCGAATCTGCATTTGGCTTTGAAGGACACAGTGAAAGGTGTGCTTGTATTTTATGTACGTACTTCTGTGGGTTGCAGGGCAGCAGATGCTTATGGTGAATGTCTGATTGTGGTTGGTGGTTCATTTCTGTTTTGCAGTACTGACGTGGAGAGGTTGCTCTTAGCTGATCACAGACTCTGTGAATTGGTGCAAACTCAGCTGGTTGTCCTGAATTAGGGTCATGCATTTATCCCTTGATTCACTTGGTATACAGTGGCCTTTTGGCATGTTAAGGTTTGCATTAATCTTGTGAGCATGACTTTGTGCATGCATAAAGCCTCATTAATGGGAAAAATACCCGCATTTGTACAACATGGTGCAGAATGTTCTTTTTTTATTAACATATGTGATATAGTGACACAAAGTAAGCTGCCAGTCCAGTAGGACTGACTACTTACGGATTTTTTTTCTCTGCCTCTGTAACACACCTAAGCAGAAAAGCCTCTTGCAAAAGATTTGAGCAGATTTTTTCTTTTTTTTTTTGAATTCTGACTTGTTTGCCACCCAGAAGGCGCAGCTTAGACCATGGTTGGCTCTGCAGCCTCTTGTTTGCGCTGGCTGTAGGAGCAGTGGCTGGGTTTGCCAGGCCCCAGCCACTAGACTCAACTGTGGGCTGGGAAGTTTTGTGTGTCTCCATCACCAAGATGCTTAGAGCTTAGAACACAATGTAAGGACTGGAGGAGAACACAAGTACAAGGGAACATCAACTATATATAGGGTGGCAGATCCTTACACAGAGATTGGGAGAGATGGCACTGAGCAAGTCAGTAAGGAGTACTGCATTTGTTTGCTCAGTTAAAAATGAGGGGTAAAATAATAGTAATGGAGGTAATCATGGAAACGCCACGGTGCTTCAGTATAGATCATTGCCCTTCTAATGCATGAGTTGTTGCTGCTGCCTGTACTTTCTTATAGGTAAAAATTGTACATGGCTGTAAGCCATTTTTAGAGTTGATGGTGTCAGACCTCTTGTCATGTGAGTTTAAAAAGTAGTAGCTCTGTGTCCTAGTTTCATCTGGAATAATTTTCTTCTTAGTAGTTGGTACAGTGCTATGTTTTGGGTTTCATATGAGGATAATGTTGATAAAACACTGATATTTTAATTGTTGCTGAGCAGGGTATAGTCTAAATCAAGGACTTTTCAGTGTTCCATGCTCTGCCAGTGAGCAGGTGCATAAGAAGCTGGGGGGAAGCACAATGAGGACAGCTGACCCAAACTGGCCAAAGGGATATTCCATACTGCAGAATGTCATGGTCAGTGTATAAACTGAGGGGAGTTGGCCGGGAGGCTCCAGTTGCTGTTCAGGGATGGGCTGGGCATTGGCCAGTAAGTGCTGAGCAATTGTATTGTGCATCACTTGTCTTTCTTGGGTTTTATTCCTCCCTCTCTCTTTTTGTTATCTCCCTTTTCATTATTATTATTATTGTTGTTATTGTTATTGTAATTGTTAATTTTAGTTCATTTATTAAACTGTTCTTATCTTAACCCACAGGCTTTCCCTTTTTCTGATTCTCTCCCCTATTCCACCAGGTCTGCAGAGGGGTGAGCAAGCTGTGGGGTGTTATTTACCAGCTAGAGTCAAACCATGACACTCTGTCCTCTAGTTTTGCAGCCTTCATTAGATTCCCAAGTAATTTTCCAGAGGCCGTACCTGATCCTCCACTTTTACTTGACAGGTTCTGGAACCTCTACTCTTTTTTTAGCCCTTTGAAAACCATCACCATCTCCCTTTGAAGCACACAGAAGCAGGCTGCAAGTCTGGTCATGCCTTGCAGAATAAAAATAATATCCTTTGGTACTTCTTTGTATTGATTTCTTTTTCTATCACCATTGCTAAGTGGTTGCATTATGGTGCAGGAAGGGACTGCTAATGTTGTTTTCAAATGTTTTTCTCTCTTTTTTTTAAAGTCTGTCTTAATTGGCTCATACTTTCTAAATTCAGTGCTGGACTTCTTTAGATCAGAGACTCATATCTAAACTCTAGTTGAACAATTGCAGAGCTATGATGCAGTTCCAGTTGTGCCGACTGAATGCTTCTTGGTTTCACAAAACACGTCAGGCTCAAGCGATGCATCAGCTCAGGTATCAGGTTGCATATAGCACAGCGCAGTTTTCTAAGCATTTGTGGGACTGACTTTGTGTCTTAAAATATACATTAAGGAAGCTGTTAAAATACAGTTTTGCATCCTGAAGGATGAGAAACAGATGTTTCTCTGTGAGAACACAGTAATGTTGCCAGGTTTTAACTGCACTTTAGAGTGTATGAAAAACCATCCTCTTGGAGTGTTTTGTTTACATCCTTTAGTGTTGTGTTGCCTTCAAAGGAGATATGCACGGCCTTGGGAGATGACCATCTTTGAACCTGCAGTGTCTGTGAGTGGCCAACTGCACGTGTGAATAAGCCTAGCAGAGAAGTTACGTAGTTTTCACCCCTCTCCTTACTTAATTTTTTGTTGCTGCACCTTTTCACACTTTCATATTTCTGTCTGTATCTATTTTTCAGTCTTTGCTTTTAAAATCTTACTCACCCAGAACCCTGAAAGGTTGTTTTGCAGAACAGAGGAGCAAGGCTAGGTTTGCACCAAACCGATGAAAAAGCTATAGTCAGCCACTGGTGGTTCTGACACATCCTCACTTACAGCATCATTGCTCTTCTAAGATCCTTACCAAATTCCCACCTAAGCTGTCAGTCATTAACATGAGAGTAGAATATTAACAAAGTCTGGTTTTTTGGTGGTTTTACAGTTTTGTTTTTTTCCCTACCCTTATTCCTCCTCCATGTACCAGTTCCAGTGTGGGGATATGAACTTGAGCATTTAACTCCCTGGTCAAGAATAACAGGTCTGCTTAATTGAAGGGTCCTTTTGCTGCTCTTTGGTTTAGAGATGACATATCTATGTGGAGGGCTTGTATTACACAGAGATAAAATCACTGTGGAAAAATAACTTGCAACTACAGGAATGGTGTTTTGATACTTGAAAAATTGCTTAACGAAAGAGTTTTTTGCACAAAAACATGATTTGCTTTTAGCATACACTAAAAATAGAGGTGTGGTGGTGGTGAGATTCCAGAGGGGAAGACTTTCAGAGAGCTGCTGACATGAATAAGCACTTTAATTGCCTGAAGCATTATTCTATGTTCTACACAGTCTGTACAAAACATGTATGAAGTACGTACACTCAGAATGTACAGGGTTTACCTGCTGAGCAACTTTTAATATGTTGACATTTTTATAATTAATTTGCAGTCTTAATATAGAGGCTGAAGAGCCCATCTTTTGTCCAGAGTTTAAAGAGTTGCCTTACAGGTGTTGCTGATGAAACACCACTTAATTCTGTCCTTTCACTCCTGGCAGAATATAAGCACTTATAAAATACACTGGAAGTTAGGTTTTCACTTTGCTGCAGTCAGCATTGTTTCCTATGTGTAAATCACTAATTGCATAGCAATGTGTTTTTCTTATCTAACAAATTTAATAATAAGCTTTCGGCATTAAGTAAAAAATATTTGGTATTATGAGAAAGTCAGACTTCCCACTGAAATTTAGTCTTGAACTACTGTGTTCAAGATGTGTCTCAAATCACTAGTAAGGTTGCTGTTTGTTGTTTCTTACAGGATAACATGTTTCTTACAGTATAACGTAAAAGGCTGAGAATTAAAGGAGATTCTTCCCCTCTGTCCTCAAGGCCCTCAGTGGCAGGGTGGCCAGGGTGTAGCAAGAGGTTTTGGTCATATTCACTGTCTGCTTAGTTTTTTATTTCAATGTTTTTCTGTGTATTTCTTTTCATTAGCACTGTTTCTGTTGGAATACTTTAGCTGTGTTTAGATTGAGTAAAACATTCAAGTTGCCTTTTCTTGAATGCAATGTGTTGTTGGTACTTCATGTATTTGGTCTCTTGATGATTAACTTTTTCCCCCTTCCCCTACCTGACCTGCCTTGATACCATCCTTAGTCCTGCAGTTTTCAAGACAGAAACAGGCTAATGCATCCTAAAATCTGCCTCTTTCATAGTTTAAACATGTCAAGGTTGGTTTTTTGTTGTTGTTTGCTTTTTACAGTGCAATAATCTGTCCATTTATGCTGCTACAATTATATTTAAGAAATCTTCTGAGTTAGTTCTGCATGACATATCCTGTATGACCTTTTGTTATTCGTGCTTTCTTTTTTTCTGCAAATTTTGTACCACTAGAATCATTCTTACATGTAAAATGATGATTGTGCAATGCATTTTATTTTGTCCTCCTCTTAACAGCATTTAGGAGTTCTGCCTTAGACATTCTACATCTTCCATTTTGTCTCTCTGTTTCATTTACCTTTCTTTTTGCTATGGTTCCTTGCTGGGTGCAGTGCGATGGCTTTGCTCATCTTCAGCCACGTAAGACCCCTTCGTCACCCACATGTCTACATCGTGCTACTGCTTCTCCTGCAGTAAATCAGCAGTGGGATGGACCCGACTGAAAGCTGATCTTCTTGCTTGGTTGGTTTCTTTGAGGTTACCTCAGTTTTTCTAGGTTCCTTCCACCAAGCAGGGTGGAGAGTAGGGAAGGAATGAAAGCAGCCTTGCAGCAGTGTCAAATCTGTTCTTGTCTGTTCCTTGTTACCACACACGCCCTGGATATGGTTATATAGGTGGTTATATGGTTATGGTTATATAGTGGACCAAGCTGAATGGAGGCGTTAGAGCAAGGATCAGGTGATGTGATGACTGAGCCTGAGGGTTGCTGATGGGCATGAGCTGGCACCACAGCTGGATGGATGGAGATGCTTGTTTTCAGAAATGTGTAAGTTGCTGAAGATGTTGTTTAAGAGACTTTGGACACACAGTGACGCAGAGGAGGCATGTCTGGCGCTCCCTTTTCCAGGGGACTGCTGCCCTGCAGAGGATAGGATAGCTGCAGCATTGGGAAGGAAGCCTGTTGCCTGCTGTTTGGGTGAATATTGCTTTGTCCCTGTATTTAAAGCAGATATATTACATGAAGTTAAAGTGCTGACCCTCTCGTTGCTCCAGTGCTTGTGAAAGTATGAAACAAATGTAGCAAAACCTTTTGCATCTTGGTGCTGGAGCTGTGGGTTCAGTTTAACTGTATTCTTCCTTGGAACAGATTTTAATGGCAGCAGGATTTTCACTGCACCAAGAATTTGATACCTCTTTTTGAAAGAAAAGAGTGGCTTAACTTTGGAGGAAAGGGACTTATTTTCCTGGAATTCACTGCCTGACTTCTGCAGGTAACTGAAGCTTTTATATGATGAGCTTGCAGAAAACATCTTGGATAATGTGGAGTTCTTCTCCTCCAGTAGTCTATTTAAAGTTCATAGAAAGAGTAAGTGATAAGATCACACGCAGCTGTACCATTACAGAATTTCCTTTTAATTGATTGGCTGGTCTTTCTACCCTTAAAACAAATAATAAAATATAAGAAACCACAGTATTTGCCTCCTGGAGCAGGGTCTTTTGATGAAGTAACATTTCAGAAAGTGCTGCCAAAATCAAACAAAGGAAATGTGCAGGTACCAATGCTTTCTTTTCTACCTACTCCAGGAGTCAGTCCTCTTTTACGGGCCTTTGTTACAGCAATGATTCGGTACCCCAAAACTTGCTAATTCTTAGCAGAAGTTCGTTTGACGTGAATCTGATGCAGGCAAGGATGTTCAGCTCCTCAGGACTCACCAGGCTTTTCAGCCCTGAGCTTCTGTAACAGAAATGTCATCAGCTGGCTGCATGGTTTTGGCAACAGTAACAATTTACAGATGTGCAAAGGGGGAATGATCTGACAAATGCATCTCTAAGAAATCTCCGGTCTCTTTGTTTTCTGTCCCTATGCCAGGACATGTCATCTTCACTTTCAGTACCCCTTGTGAATCCTGGGCAGGAACAAGGTCAAAAACTTGCTTTCTATAGTGTTAGCACCTTTATCCTTTAGAAAGGCAGTTAGATCTTAAAGGTAGTTGATTTTCTGAATAATGACCCTAATTATTTTTTTACTGTTTTGAAGGCAGGGCGTTTAACAGGGCACGTAGTGGTTAGGATTCTGTCCTGAGCAGCACAATGCCATGGCATAACACTTTTAATTCTTTTAATTCCCAGAATGGTGGGCAAAGGAGGATTTTTTTGTACCTTCTTCTATTTGAAGCTAGCTGTCATTCATACTTGCCTGACCTCTGTTAGTAATGTTTACTTATGTATGATGGTACAGTCTGGCATGATGTTTAGCATCTAAAAATGAAGGCACCATCTATTGGTACAGCAACAGCCACACAAGGTCTCACAGTTGCACAGCCAGAACATAGAAAAGTTTTAAGATTGACTTCTCATAGCATGGCTGACTGTAAAAAGAAATGGCAGCAAGGCAAGCACTGGGGTGCATTTATAGTGCCAGTATGCGTCCTTTCTTCTTTTAGGTAAAAGTATAGAAATTCACTTGTATTGAGGACAGTAACTAATTCAGTGTATTGCATGTAATTTTTTGTGCTAGGGCTCACTGGAGAATTTCACTTCTCCCTCAGCACTCCAGGTACAACTCCCCCAACCACTGGAAATAGAGTAAGCACACAAATAAATACTTAACATACTGTAACTTGCCTAAGGGTGACTTGCTTGTGTGCTTTTTCAGTGTGATCTGGTTTCCCAAACACAAGTGGTCCGCCGAAAGGTGTCAGTTACCCACCTAAACACAGGGGTTGTGGTTTCACATATTAGCAGGGCATCTTAATTCAGGTTTTATGTGCACTCTTATCCCTGTACAAGTCAGATTTGCATGGTGTAGCATTACCTTTGTGACTGTCACGCTCAGCTTTCATGGTCTTCTAATTCCTCCACTTTTCATTGGATTGCTGTATCTAGTCAGCATGTGAACCTGAGATAACCTTTTTAGAACTAAACCTTGTTTACAAGATAGCTGCACACAGCCATTTTTTGCTTTGTACTGTGTTTCACATGTGCAGGAGAATTTTAAGTACTTCTATAGATTAAATGGCAAACTTTCATGTCAAGCTACTAAATGCAAAGGAGGTAACCAAGAATTATACATCTGCATACTTTGAGTTTTATTCTTGAGATATCCCCTGGGTTCAGAGCTCAGTGCAGCAGGATTTTGGCAGGAGGAGGGGCCAGATGGGTGACAAATATTCTTGGTGTTCAGATTTGATGCTGCAGCTGCGGGGTGTTGGAGGAAATGAGGGACATGTGGAGGGACGGACCCACTTGTCACTCTTTTTCTTTTTTTTTTTTCCTACTTCTTGCTTTTTAAATTTTGCTATGCAATTATGAGGCACGGGCATTTAAAGAAAAGGTAAGTTGAAGCTCACTGTCTTGAGTACACAGTGCTCTTGAATGTAATGGTCATGCAAGGCTGGTCTTCTCCATCCTTAGTGCTGCTGGCTGGAGTCTCATAGGCTCTGTTGTTAGAAAAAGCAACGTTTTGACCAAGACGGCTCATTAAAATAGGCTTTGGGGAATGTAACTTTGTTTTTCTCCTGTGGAAGTATAAAGTTGGTTTGAGTCAAGTACATAGACAGAGATAACAGGATCCTATTATTAAAGGAGAGAAGAAATTCTCATGCTTTCTTGTAGGTGGCTTTTGAATAAAAGAAATGAGACCAGAAATGAAAGGTAAAATTCTTACGGCCCTCTGGACTTAGCTTTTTTCCCCGTCATCTTCTCAACTCTCTTTAGCTTTGCAGGCCTCCTGCAGCTAATTTTCCATTGTGAGCTGCAGCTAAGAGTGTTATCACAGAATAAGCTGAGGTGAAATGGGCTCACAAGGATCATCAAGTCCAACTCCTGGCCCTGCACAGCACCATCCCCAAGAGTCACACCGTGTGCCCGAGAGCATTGTCCAAACACTTCTTGAGCTCTGTCAGCCTTGGTGCTGTGACGGCTTACTGGGGTGCCTGTTCCAGTGCCCAACCACCCGCTGGGTGAAGAACCTTTTTCTAATACCCAACCAACACCTCCCTTGGCACAACTTCAGGCCATTCCGTTGGATTCTGTCACTGGTCACGACAGAGAATAGATCAGTGTCTGCCCCTCCTCTTCCCCTCACAAGAAGTGACTGCAGTGAGGTCTCCCCTCAGTCTCCTCCAGGCTGAACAGCCCAAGTGATCTCAGCCACTGCTCATACGGCTTCCCCTCAAGGACCTTCACCCCCCTTTCTTTGTTGCCCTCCTTTGGACACTCTCTAATAGTTAGAATATCTTTTTTACATTGTAGCACCCAAACCTGCCCCCAGCACTCAAGGTGAGGCCGCCCCAGTGCAGAGCAGAGCAGGACAATCCCCTCCCTTGCCCGGCTGGCGATGCTGGGCCTGATGCCCCCCAGGACAGGATTGGCCGTCCTGGTTGTCACGGCACTGCTCATTCGTATTCAACTTGCCATCGACCAGGACCCCCAAGTTCCTTTGTTTTCCCAGTTGCAATACCAGCACAACTTTTGTGAAAAGATGGAGCTTCCGATTCAAAGAGTAGCTGTTAATAAACTACCATAGTGCTTGGGGAGGGGAGCTTTGCAGCAAAGCTATCTAGCAAACACTGTGCTTTGCCTTTCCTTACAAAAAGTCAACTTGTTGCTCTTGTGCCGTGCACATACTGTCTCCATTTCCATCTAACCTAGGTTGCTACAGATACTCTCTTCTGTTTCAATTAAAAAAAAAAAAAAGAATCAGTTCTTAAAACCTAGCTAGGAGTCCTCTGCAGTGTCGGTGCTGTATATTACAATTTCAGCAGTTGAAATAAACCTGCGTGCTTTTCCTTTTCTTCCTCCACATTTTATTTCTGTAAATACTCCTTCAGTCTTGACTGTATTGCTCTCACAGCACTGGGCTGTAAGCTAGCAGCAGTGAGAAGGTTTCCAGTATCACAGTGCTGGTGTATGGGCATAGTGTTCAGGCACAGGTCATGCATACACCCTTGAACACTTTATTCCAGGAAAAAGCATGCTCTTATGAAAACCATAGTGCTGAGTGATGCCAGATCTGCTGCTGCTAAGGGGAACTTGCAGCATGAAATGACCTTGTTTGTAGATGGATGCTGGATGCATCCTTCTGACATGGAGAGGCAGTCATGAACAATTTTCCTCTGATTCTTAGTACTTCCATGGGTGTGTTTGTGTGCTTGCTTCCAACTTGCTCCTCCTGCTTGGCCATCACCCTTGGTGTTTTCTCTCTGCCTGAAGTCATCCCATGCCATATCAAGAGCTGTTGAGTGCAAGGGGATGAATTTTAGTGAGCCTCCTAATCCTAAGACAGATCCTAATTTGAGCTATTTTGGATCTGCTGAAGGTGTGAATAAAATTTCAAGGACCTGTTATTTCTCTTAACTTGCCTATCTGAAGATCACTAGATTCTGGTTTAATGAGGTATTGTGTACTGAGTGTAATTAGTTATTCTGTTTTGCAGTATCCTTTCTTGTATTTATTTCTGTTCTGTAAAATAGTTTATTACCACATCTCTGCTTATGTAATAAGGTAACCATTACTGAAGGATTTGGGGGAATGGAATGACAGGAGAAGTAATGTTATGAAATTACCCCCCTATATATACACCTCTGGCCAAAGTCTTCCTTTACCCCATGTGTTTTCAAATGGTTTGAAATCCCACTGAGGTTGAACTGTTTGAAACTTGCTTCTCTCCTTGTCCCACATTTGTTACGCTTCCCTGAATTTTATATAAATGATTTATTTCTAAACTTCCTTATGCTGGTGCTGCTGGTGAGTGTGAAAGCTCAGCACTGTGGGTCCTGATGTGTCAGCAGCAGGCTGGAGGGTTTGCTGCTGATGCAAGGGGGCCAGAAATCTGCATCACGTTGCTAAAGATAGAGATGCAAAATAAAGTTTAAAATAACTTCTTGTATTTTAACAAAACTTAAGTGCAAAATCTGCAGCACTTATGCTTCACCTGGTTTCCCATAAAATAAATATACCTACCCTTCCAGATCAATATGGACTATAGTTTATTCTGAAGTCTTTTTTACTGCTAACATTGAGCATGGTTGGGACCTAAGAGGGTGTTCAGAAAGGGAAGAAAAGGGTAATCTGGTGTTGGCAGGAAGTTGAAAGGCAAAGGGAACACATTCAAGGGGCAGTTAAGGCTTGGGGAATAGAAAGGAGAAACTGGGCTGCTTTCGCAAATGGACAGAAAACGGTTGACAGCTTTGATTATTAGTGCTGTCTTCCAGTTCTCAAGCAGCCGAGTGTTTTCAATTCCACTACATCTACAAAAAGCAAACAGCAGTGTGATCATTGGGTTTTTGGAGGAGGGATAGTTTGTGCTTTCGGGGGAGGAAAAAGGAGTCACCTCTGTAGTGGCAGGGATTGGGAAACATTACTTTAAAGAGAAAACACTAATCAAGATTTCCAAAAGCAAGTGCCTAAATTTAGGCTTCGAAGTCCTAATTTAAGAACAGAGAAAGTGGCTGTTTTCCAAAAAGGCTGAGCAGCCAGGCCTGACAGCACAATTTTCTCAGAAGCCAGAAGAATTATTTAGATGCCTATTTTGGGGATTTTTTTGGAACTCAAGTTCAGGCACTTTGCTGTGAAAACTGGGAGTTCTTGAGCAGCAGGATGAAAGCTGGAGGATCCTTCTGAAAGGGAACACGCTCTCAGTGCTTTGAGCTTTCAGCTTAAAATGGGTTTTTTTATGCTGTTTGATTTGCTTGAAAGGGGTGCCGTGGGACAGAAAGCAAACCTTTATATTTTTGTGTATCACCTTTAGACCTGAAAGGTACTCCAAGAAGAAACTCAAGAAACACCATCAAAATGTGATCAAGAATTCTTAAATTAATTTGTAGCATAAACCTTTCAGAATGCATTTTTTGTGGAAACCGTAGGAGAGAATTTCCTTTGAAGGGCAGGAGCTGGTTGAAATCCTCCAGTATGTAGTAGCCATTTCCTCAGAGAGTAGTTATGTGCATTAGAAGGGCAGGCTGTCAATGCTGGTAGCCTGTATGAAACACTTTCTATAAATAAATTTTTAAAATATATACTACAAGCAAAGCATGTTTCTGTGTAGGCTTTGAACTGTATTTTTGATTGTCACACCAAGAAGCACTGGGACCATCCATGCCTGGATTGAGCGGTAGGGCAGAGCTTCACATCTTCTGCCCAAATATTTGGGTGGCTGCTGGAGCATGGTGTTTGTCTCAGCTCATAGAGCCAGAAATGAACCGAGGATGACAAATGATCTACGGATGTCCAAAAAAACCTGTAAAAATCCAGAGGATTATTGAAAAAGTAGTATTTTAATGATGTTGCTTGATCTTGTTGGGGAAGGTGCAAGTTTACCCTTTGTTATGTTTGTGTTACAGAATTAAAGTCCAGTAATCTTGTTTGTTTAAAGTATCAGGTAGGGTTTTTTTCTGGATTAGATATTTGGACTTGAAGGAGCGAAATATCTTCCAGGTTGTAAGCCTGAGTGCTTCCAAACTGTGATCCAACTTGCCCTGGTCAAGGGCCTTACTGCACTGGTAAAATTTGGTGGCAGAGAGGATGATTTCTTTTTCCATTGTAGAAGGGCAGGTTAGGAAAAAATAACCAGTGTATATAGAGGTACATGTTTTAAAAAGCATTGTCTGGCCTAATTGGGTCTTTTTTTTTTTTTTNNTTTTTTTTTTTTTTCCTACTGTAGGTATTGAATAAAGCTATGGTTATTTTCTACAAGGCCTTTGACACAGTCCCCCACAACATCTTTCTCTCTAAGTTGGAGACATATGGATTTGATGGGTGGATTGTTCACTGGAAAAGGAATTGGTTGGATGGCCACATCCAGAGGGTACTGGTCAGCAACTCAGAGTCCTGATGGACAAAGTGGTGTCCCTCAGGGGTCCGTACTGGCACCAGTACTGTTGATGTTTCCATCAGTGACATGGACAGTGGGATCGAGTGCACCCTCAGCAAGTTTGCCAACAACACCGAGCTGAGTGGTGTGGTTGACATGCCTGGAGTGCCATCCAAAGGAACCTGGACGGGCTCAAGAAGTGGGCCTTGGAAGCCACATGAGGTTCAACGAGGCCAGGTGTAAGGTCCTGTACCTGGGCTGGGGAAGTCCACAGCCATCAGTATGGTTTGGGGGATTGAAGGGATTGAGAACAGCCCTGCTGAGAAGGACTTGGGGGTGCTGGCAGAGGAGAGCCGGCAATATGTACTTGCAACCCAGAAATCCTGTTGTGTCCTGGACTGCATCAAAAGCAACGTGACCAGCAGGATGAGGGAGGGGATTCTGCCTCTCCTCTCTGGTGAGACCCCACCTGGGGTGCTGCATCCAGCTCTGGGGTCCTCAGCACAGCAAAGGCATGGACATATTAGAGTGGATCCAGAGGAGGTCGAAGAGCTGGAGCACCTCTTCTATGGAGATAGGCTGAGAGATCTGGGGCTGCTCAGCCTGGAAAAGAGAAGGCTCCAGGGAGATGTTATTGTGGCCTTTCAGTACCTAAAAGGGGCCTAGAAGAAAAATGGGTACAAACTTTTTAGGAGGGACTGTAGTTCTAGGACAAGGGGCAATGGTTTTCAACCAAAAGAATGCAGATTTAGACTAGATGTAAGGAAGAACTCTTTTCAGTGAGAACATTGAAGCGCTGGAACAGGTTGGTCATAGAGGTGGTAGATGCCCCATGCACGAAAACTTTCAAGATTGCATGAGGCTCTGAGCATCCTGAGTGGAAGATGGTGGGATAGTTGGACTAGATAAGCTTCAAAGGTCTCCTCCAAGCCAAACCATTCCATGATTCTGTGAATAGTGTGCCTTGCTGTGGGATGACTTGTAGGTAAAGGAGCATTGCTGCTGATTTGCTCGTATATGCGGTCAGCTGCAGAATTTGCTTACTTTCAGTATTAGGAAATATGCCGATCACAGTGTTTCAAATGGCCACTGGTTTAATTTTTCTGGGAGTCGATGTTTCTCTGAATTGGGAAACTATTCTAATTTTAAAAGAACCCTTGTAGTTGCTGCTGTTGAAGCAGTGTTTAATGTTGTGTGGCTGTTGGCAGGAGACTTGATGCATTTTCACATGACCCCCTCTGGAACAAAAGCAGATTGTTTCCTTCTGTTTTTCTGTTACACAAATGAGTTCCTTTTGAAACAATTTCTCTTTCTGCAAATTCTGGAAATCGACACCAGGAGTAGTTTTTCCTTTGCTGTGTCTTTCACAGTCTGCTGTCTGATAATGCTGCCACAAAAAGCTGCTTTGGGGTATCAGCCCAAAAAGGCTGAGACCTCTGCAGAAAGCCTCCTCCTCTTGGGGAATGAGTTCTTCTCCCAGTTTTATGGAGGGCTTGAATGTGGACTTTCATTTCTTGCTGTCTTTACTATAGCTAGGCAGAGTTTGTTTCTGGTTTCTTAGTTGGTTCATTTACATATATGCATTTTTAGTGTCCAGTAAATGCAGCAATATATGTAGCAAGTCAGTTCTGGACTGAACTTTTTTGTATATTTTAGTATAACAAACCTTTTGTTTTGTACCATCCTCTCCCATCTGAAGCCTTCACCTGCGGGAAGGGTAGTTGAAGTCAGATGCAGATGCAGATTATTGGCTAATGCAGTGCTGCATAACTAGACGGATTAGTATTGGATCAAAGGAGCAACAAATTGATTAAGTGAGGATCTCAAACAACAAAATGAATCATCCACCAAGGAGTGGCTTTTGTGGTGATACTTAATAGCTGACAAATTTAAAAAAAAAAAAAAAGATGGGTGCTTTCTCTAAGTATCTTTTTTTCTCTTTGAAATTATACACTCATTTCTCACAGCCTCCCTGATGTTCATGCTTCTGGTGACAAGTTATATTTCCTTATTCCTAGGACACCGGTGTGCCAGTGCTGTGGCCATTCACACAAGTGCTCGCAGTACCATAGCTGGTGAGGTGACATAATCCCAAAAAAGCACTTTTTTCTGAGGTGTTTGCTTACTTGGGCTGTGCTTCTTAAGTCAGAATATAAAACCAGTATGAATCAGGGCTGCAAAATACTTTTAACACGTCTGGTTATTTTGATCAAGCCCTTTTGTTTGTGCCTGGTGACCAGATTCCAGTGATGTTTCTGTGGCTTTCTGTAGTCCTAAGCAGTATGACATGGAAGGGACAGTCTGTTCTGTGTGTCCCTGAGAGCCCTGCAGGGAACAGTGGGTGGTGGTGCAGGTGCTGCCTGCCTGGGGCCCTGCAGTGGTAGGGATATAGGCTTGTACAGAAGACCACAGAATGGAAATGCATAACCTAAGCCCCTTGTATTTGCTTGACCCCATGGGAAGTCAAAGCCCCTGCAGGCCTTCCAGCACTGGCTCCCAGTCCCACTTGGGACTGGGGAGAAAGCATAATGTGCATTCTGCTTGGTTTTTCTTGTTGGACCTGGAAGAAATTGAGGTTTCAGTCCCAGCTGACTAAAACCAGAGGATATATGATTAATTTCACTTGCATAAATCAGAAATCCTGTAGAGATGGGATTTTCTCAGGTAGAAGAGAGATGCTTCTTTAGGTAGAAGTAAAGCAACTACATATAAGCTTGTGTAATTGTTTCGGTTGGTGCTGTAGCTATACTGACAGCTTGTGTTGCTTATGTTATTAATGTTGTTAGCAGTTTAGGAAAGGAGAAACACCACAAAGTGAAAAACATGCTTTTAAAAGTGGATAAAATTTTATTAGTCGAAGTGCAGTACAGTTCTGGATAGAAAAGAGGACATTGGAAGGGTTGGTGATTTTTTTGTTTTTTCTTAATCAGGAAGAAAATTACTTCCTCTTCTCTTGAGAACAGCATCATGCACAGTTGTCCCTGCTCGTGGACAGTGTAGCTGCTTCTTTCCTGCTTTAACCGTAGCGAGGTACCACAACGTGAGTGCCTCAGCGTACAGACCAGGTGCTACCAATAAATAGTGAGGAGCTGACAGATGACATTGGAATCACTCTACTGATGCTGGATGAATTTTATCTGGTAATGTCTTACCAGTAAGCAGTTTCTGGAACTGGAGATGCTGATGCCATGAGATGCTGTGTTTTCTCCCTGGACTCTGCAGCCTTCTCTGTCAATTGGTGACTGTTGATCTCTGGGTTTTATGGGCTGTTAATCAGAGCTGTAATCAGTCACCTATCTGCAGGTGATAGCAGAGCCAGTTTTTACTTTTTTTCCTCCTTCCGTCCTTAACCCTAGCAAGCCATGCTAGTTATTTGAGACTCTGTTAAAATAGCTTCATAGTATTTATCTAAAAATGTCAGTGTTGCTGGCTTTTTCGAAGTCCAGTCCTCCTCCCCACTGAGGGATCTTTAAAGATGCCAGCTTTTATTTGCCTGTCCAAAATACAGAATTAGAAAGAACTTCAAGTTAATCTGAACTCATTATTTTAAACTTCTGTGCATCTGTAACTATGATTAAATACTTCAGTGGGAAATGTAGCTCGTACACCAATGACTCTGAGACTAGAATAAGCTTTATGTGCTTAATATATGCTGAGAAAGTCCGTTACGTTTGCTGGAATTTTTGCATACTAGTATTTTCTTTGTTAACCCTAAAAGAATGTGTTCAGATGGTTAAACTGTTTTCCTGAGCAGAAGAACTAACTTTCTCCTTTTCTTTGCATTTCGGTAGGTTGTAGAATGGAACTTATGGATAAAACAATCAATAGTTACTTTGATGTTTGGCTTGGACCCAGAGGTAAGATTTCTCAAAATTTTTAACACATAAATAAAATTGATCTTTCTAGAACATACGAAACATTTTTCCTCTAATTTGACATTGACAGGTGACTACTTTCTTTAGGATCTGCGAAGCATCAAAATCTATGACAGCATAATAAATAAGAGTCTATTCAAAGCTTCTAATCTTTTGACCTGAAGAGGTTATTCTTCTTTCTATCAGTTAAACTCATGTTGTTTGTCTTAGTGAGTGACTTACCTCACTCAGATCCTTGCTGCCTTTTTTTAAATTTAGTAAAAGCTTTTATTCTAAAAAAGCCACTTTAATTTGCATTTAATTAAATAAAAATACTCCTGCCTTCATAACTAGAGTTCCTCTGGAATTTTTCACTAAAAATAGCTCTAGTTTTTGAAAAACACTGCTTCTTTGAAACCATTCTTCTTTAAAGAACCAATAGTTTTGGTAGGTTTTGCCCAGGGAAAAACTCTGCACATGGAGAACTGCAGTCCTGGTCAGTGTGAAGAAGGGAGAGCCAGTGGGACCAGGACAAGCGGTGGCCTCATGCTGCGGGCTTGGGTAGGATGGTCCAGTTCCACCTGCTTCTGACCAGGGGGATTAAATGACTGCATCCTGCACTGAGTGTGCAGAGCAGTGCTGCTGAGTGGCATGTGCTTTCTTTTTCTGACTGCTGCAGTAATGGCTTTCCTCTGTCCCAGTCAAGTTCCAGTGATGGTGCCCCTTCTTCACATGACAAAGTCCATGGGAGCTGGAACAAGCCTCTGATTCTTCTAAGTGTGTTTTCTATTTGCTTTTATTAATGTCTCGTTGCCCTTGTTGCCCCTGTCTTCATACTAAGCCTGGGTGTTCTGATATAACATGTTGCGTGTGCTGCCATATGGTCTATTTGCTGTGTGTGAAAAATAATGAACCATAAAGGTGGCAAATCCATACAATTCCCTGGCTTGCCTACCTACTTTCCAACCTACAGTTTTAAGGTCTCATTTCTTACACTCAGGATCCATGTATCTCTCCTTTAAAATTAAGTCAAGGCTGTGAATGACAGCAATACTTGAATTGTCTATTTATAGTTTGGTTAACTTGGTTTCAGTACTTTGGGCTGACTTTAGTGAGAGGAGTGAGATACTGTGCTGTTGCCAGGTATGGACAACACAGTTATGGTTCAAAAAGATCACACAAATGTTCCAAGTGATCCCCTAAAATTCTCTGATTCAGGGTGGTTTGTGTGCTTTTTCTGAGAAGCCAATGCATTGCCAACTGGACTGGTTACTCAGGCTGGACTGGTCTGCTCTGTGTTCCATTGCTCATACAAGGACTCCAAAATTTAATTCTTTCTAAAAGCACATACATAAGTCTAGTTGTATCAGTATTGACTGGAAAATAAGTATCAAGATCATCCACCAATACCCACAGAGGTATCTGCTTCACTCCTAGGTTTGGTGACTGTATGAAATAAGGTGTGTACCATGAGGAAGTGTTGTTTTGAGAAAATAAAGGGGAGAGATTTGTTGAAGGTTTTCTTTATAATTTGATCAGTGGTATTCAAGCGGATGACGGTTCTGAATTGTAATAAGTATTTTAAAATAATAGTGGTCATAAGAATATTTTTGCCTTAGGAAGGAGTTTTGCTTTCTTTAATAAATATATAAATAAAATATTGTTGTTTATAATTAGCAATGGGACCCTTAATAAAAGGGCTTGCTGCACTTCCTTCATCTTTCTTTGCTATTCCAGCACTGGAAGCATTTTGGGTACAGCTGTTTTTAGATGTGTTGAATTCTTCTTACAAAATCTAAGTGTTTGTATGTTTTTGTTTGTTTCAGACCCCAGGGTAAAAGGATGGCTTCTTCTGGAGAACTATACACCTACCTTTATCTTCTCAGTCTTGTACTTACTAATCGTATGGCTAGGACCAAAGTACATGCGGAATAAGCAGCCCTTCTCATGCAGGGGTATTCTAGTGATCTATAACCTTGGACTTACACTGCTTTCTCTGTATATGTTTTATGAGGTAAGAGAAAAAGGGTTGGTCAGGCTTATTTTGCAGTGTCTGTTTTAATTACATTGGCCTGTGTTGAAAATAATCGCTGAGCACAGTGCCTCTGAATTTGGGAAGCATCTGCAGAAATGGTGCAACCATTTTCAATATCACTTCTCTGTGGAGAAAACCCTACTTGTAATGTTACCTCTGAAGATGGTGTGAAACAAACCTTGCCTTAAACATCCTTGCTGACCTTGGTTAGCAATGTGTCAAACACACTTTTCTCAGTTGGTGCAAGTGAATCTTTCAGCGTGAACTTGGCTACTCCTTCAGTAACTTCTCCTTGCTCAATGTGATTGTGCTGGTGGACTGTACAAAGTACTTTCTAGCAAAACTGCCGTTATCTGGAGGGCAAAATGTTTTATTTACTTGTGTTTAATCATGCACACTCTCCTTGTATCTATTTCTGTAAGCTTGCAGTAGGTTCTTTTGCATCCTCTTAGTTTTGCTGGAAAAAAAAATGTTGCTGAAACAATGCCATTGTGATCATCTGTTTCTTTGAGCTTAAAATCTAAATATACAAATATATTTCAAACTGAACTGAACTTTCTGTGCACTTATTTCCTTTCATAAAAACCCAAAGATTTAGGCAGTGTAAAGTTTTCCACTTCCCAAAGAGCTCTTTAGCTGCTTTTACTCAGAACTGTATATTTTTCTTCAAGTGAAAATGAAGAACTATGGTTGTGTAAATAATGATGTGGTCAGAAAACTACTGCTTTGCTTTAATGTACGGCATATTCTGGCACACTTTTAACCAAAGTATTTCTTCTCTCTGTAAGGAGATATCTCATTTTCAACATCCTCTTTTCAATTCTTTCACTACAGTCTTTACAAATACAATACAACCTAGGGCTAAAACTACTAATTTTTTTCTTTTTATTTTATGTGCTTAGAAATTTATATAAGCTGCAATTCTTCTTTAAGTTTGTAGTTAATTCTGTAGTGTTTTATAAGGTGAGTGTTTAGAGATGAAGTGATTTAAATTCAATGTTATTTCTCTTTTGTAGTGACTTGTCTACTCAAAAATTACTGAGTTGGGTTATTAAGAAATTTGATATTTAATTGTTGGGAGCAGTTTTGTATTCAGTAGGTACTTGGAACTACTTGTGTTCTTGATGTGCTTACATTTCTAACCTCCTTGTCAGGGTGTTTTAATCCAGAAAAAATGTGTGTTGATCAGTTTAATTTGTCTAAATGTAGTGTTGATGTTGACTTCAGTGTCCATCTGCATTATTTTATGCAGATACCATTTACAGTTATATAGTGATCTGTTGTTTTAACCTCCAGTTATTTTACTGAGAGTTTACAAGTGCAGAGTTTTCTTCGGTTGTACCAAGTGTGGATAAAACTCTCAGGATAGCCAATTTTTTTTCCTTGAATATTTGGAATAATACTCATAGTTTCTAAATTACTGTCATGTTCTGCTGTGTTACAAAACCAGCTGGTAAATTTAAGCAAGAGAAAATACCTGAATTGTTGACCCTATAAATGCCTTTTTCTTGCTAACAATAAACTGGTTACCAAGGGAGGACTGTTCATTATATGCTGAAGAAGTCCTCATACTTGTAATCAGAGAAATAGCTTTTATATTGTGGAGCAATGACACAACTAAAATACAGTGAATATTAAGACCTCTCCTTCCTATATAATGAAATGCTTTATATTCAAGTGAGTGTTGCTTTTACTCTCGTATTATCCATATGGAATTGTTCATTAGTATTGTAAATATACTTTCTCCTTGTAAATGGGCATACATGAAGCTAGAGCAATATGGAGATAGTTAAACACTTGATAGTGGCAATGAAATGTGGTTGGCAGCACTTACAAGCTGGATGTGAGGGCAAGTGATGCTCTGCAGCGAGGGACTGATCCCATAAAAATGGTGCAAAGCAGAGAGCCATGCTGACATAACATCACACTGCTTGATGTTTGCATAGAGAGAGCCAAAGGGCATAAGGGAAAAATGGGTTCTTTTGCAGCTCCAGGTATGTTCTCTATCTGAAGTACCTGCACAATTACCCCTGTTCATGCATAGCATGTGATACCCTTGCTCGTATCTCATCAGTCTTGGACATTTTCCTTTGGAGGATTAGCCCTATATCAGTACTTTATGTTACACTTACTTACTTTTAAGAGAAAATGATGAGGAGCAGCATTCAAAACACTTGTGTAACTCCCTGTTCTCCTTGTTGTCGTTCTGAGTTTCCGTTGGATTAAAATTTTTCAGCCCGACTGTGAGGAAAATCATAAAATAGCACCATTTATGAACTTGTTTAGTAGTGAGTCTGAAAAGAAGTTGCTTTAATAGCTTATGTACAATACACCTGAAACCCTACTTTGAAGTTTTTCCTGAGTTATAGCTATGGTGATTCAGGTCATGATTCATAGCATCACAGCTCAGTCTGCATATTATGTGACCAAAACAAGATGTTAAAATGAGGCATCCTCCCAACTGGGATGAAAAGGATGACCTACTTGGTTTTCTGACCTTTATGTCTGAATGATTGTAAGCAATAACATGGGGGAATTTGGCATCATAGGATTTTTATAACTCTAGATATTGTATACTTTGGTCTAAAATCACTAGAAATCTTAGACCTCTTATGTGGAATTCCTAATAGTTTCTCTCTGTGCTTGCTCTACCTATTTTATTGGGATATTTAATGACTTGGTTGAGTTTTGGTACTTGCAGAGAATTGGACTGCACTTGTCCCAGGTTATGTAACAGGCAAGGCAGATCTGGGGGAGCTGGAGAGGTTTCTCCAGACTAATGTGTCACATACTTCAGGAGGACAGGATGTTCTTTAGGGACAAACAATGTTTTATTCTGTAAAAATCTACAGTGCTTGGACTTTAAGGAGACATAACGCTCTTATGTTTCAGGCAGGGGCATCCAGGGGTGGCTTCCTGCATGGTGGAGACGGAGCCTGGCGGGGACTGGCAGGGGGGTTATAGGATATGGGCTGATCACCTGCTGGCTGGCATGGCTGTGTCTGCGGGAGCTGCGGGAGCAGCTGGAACAGCAGAGGCAGTACTGCTTCCCCCCTGCTGCTGCTGCTCTGCACTGGGATCACAAGGCGTCTTGCAGCACTGTGAGTTCGGCCCGTGCTTCTCTGCTTGAGTCTCAGCTGGGTAATTTAGCAAAGAGGGGAGAGTGCCAGGTACCCAGTTACATGGCACACAGACCTAATTTTGGGGGTGTTTGTTAACAAAACTGGCCAAGTGATCTGGACCACCTCAGCTTACGTTAGAGAACGTGAGCCTTCATTCAATGATGAAGGCCCACTTTGTAAAGTGATCTCTTTCATGTCTTTTTTCTTCATCTGAAAAATTAATTCCCTACTGAATCAGCCTGAGAAAAGTCTTAGATTTTCCCGATGAGTGAGGTGCTGCATGTGCTGTAGGAAGAGTTTTAGGAAGCAGGGGACTGTTGCAGAGGTGCTGTGTCATGTGAGCCGTGGGTGACAACTGGGCGGCTCTTTCCTCTCCCCTTTTTTTCTCCACCCTCCTGAAGCCTTATCTCTGCCCTGGGATGACTGCATTCATGTAAAGATAAAGTGCCGTATCTGTGCAGACGTTTGCTTTCTTTGATCAGATGTGAACTTCTGTTTCTCTTCATTCTAATCTAGCTCTGTTTCGAACCTTGTAAACCCATCACGCCTTGACAGCGTAATGCAGTGCTAGGTCTCTTATCTGCCCCTCTGCAGTGGGTCTCAGACTTTAGTTTTATCTCAAGAAACAACAAAATCCTCCCCAGTGACACCTCTCCTCCACTCAGTCAGACTGGTGTTAGTGTCCTGGCTTATTTTGGTAGCAGAGTTGATAAAAAACCATATGCCACAGCATTTTAAAGAATTCGACAACAGAATTACAAAATGAAAGCAATAGGAAAAAAAAAACTTCATTGCAGGGGAAGAAAGTGTGGGTTGTTTCAGCACAAATGCAACCTTGAGCTGCAGGTTTTTCATCTGAGCTGAGGGACTTAACATTGAGTTTGAGTACCATTTTAATTGGCTTATGAAAGAACTGTCTTTTTGTGCTGTTTAGAAACCATGCAAAGTGGTTTACTCAAGTGAAAATGGTTGTAACTGGCTTTTTCTGGACATGTTGATTTCTCAAGAGAAGATTTGGTTGTTCATCAGCAGTGCCATCAGCAGCCCTGGACTCCTGCCAGCCTTAAGATGAAGAACTTCTAGAGACAGTGGGCAGGGAAGGAAAGGTTGCCTCAAGGATGGTGATAGAGGAGCCACTGCTTTATTTCTGGGCAAGTTTCAGACCTACTGTGGAGTGGTGTAAGGAGGGCTTGGAAATGCTGGCCATCCAGGGAGCAGACCACAACAAGTGTGGGCAAGGACTTAAATGCACTACTGGCAATTTCTGACCCCTCCTTACCGCTTTTGTGGTGGCAGGAAAGCAGCTCCCCAGGGCTGTACACCTGTGCATAATGGAGCCGTTTGTGGTCATGTTTGAGTGACCAATAGAGTGATCTATTGGTTTTGTTTTCTGCAGCCTTCCAGCATGTGATGAAGCATTGTGGATGCAAGAAATAGTGGTGCGAGGCAAAGGAGCAGCTGGCTAAATGGGAAAAAAGATTATTTACATGTTGTATGTTGCGCTGAGTAAGGTTTGTGGGCAGCTGTAGCAGCTTTTTACCAATTAGTTCCTCCTGGAAAGTAGGGAAAGAAATTATTTTTGTAACTATACTAGCTATTTGTGTGATAAAAGACACTGATGTTTCCTACAAATGTTGCTTTGCTTATACTGTTTGTGCCTGTGAGAGTGTTACAGTTCCTAGCATACAATATGTTCTTTTGTAAACAAGGGAGTCCTCAGGTTGAGCTGAAGCCACTGCTCATAGCCACACTGATGTGATTGTTGTTTAGAGAGGTGGGATCCATGGAGACACCTTTGGTTGTATTACACTTTAGGTGGTGAACCTGTACTGCTTGCAGGGAAAGCTCTGTGGATTCACTATGCCAGCCGTTACTGGGTAGAAGTTTATGGAGTGCAGCGCTAATAATGAGTGTTGTTTGGATTAATTACAATATAAACAATGTGATTATCCTTCTATTCCTAACACTTCCTTGAACTAAGGGAACTGTATGAAAACATCTGTAAGCTCTTAATATGATCACAGCACAATGTGGTCTTCTGTCTGAGGGACTGGTGGGCGCTTGCAAGGTCACGCAGTCTTTCCCTCAGTGGCCTGAAAGTGGCTTGGTGCAAAGTTTGCTCTGGGGCATAGCTGGTACTTTACCAAGGTACCACTTTTAAATTGGTGTCCTCTGCACAGCCCTGCAGCCAGGAGAGGAGTCCTTCCATGGCTGCCTTCCCTTTGTTCCTTGGATAGGGAAAATGCCTGGCTCTGCTGCTGATGTGCATGGCTGCGCTGTCCTCGCTGTGGCAGGATGCTATTGATTCATCTCTAATACAAGAGATACTTCCAGGTCTGTATATTATGATAAAACTAGATGTACGTTTTTTCCCCTAAATTGTGGCAATAATTCTATCTCAGAAGGTCAAAAATAATGACCTAGGCTGACTGAGTATTTTAAAAGCTAATTTAGGGGGAAAATGAGGCATGAAAGAAATAACATTGGGGAAAGGTAGATCATTTAAGTGATAATCTTTATTGAACCTTTTAAAATTAGCTTCCTGTTCACAGTTCTGAGCAACATTTAGTCATACCAGTTATTGTAGTCCTTTAATCAAGTGATCATTTAAAATTACTTATAGTAAAAGAGATTTCCACTGTGGCTTTGCAAAGCTATTTTTTATTCTGCAGGTAGATAAGGCCAAAAACGTACAACTTGCTTCTGCCTTTCAGATGTTTTTTGAGATACCTAACAATTTTTTTTCGCTTGGGAGTCACCTAAAGTTGTTACTCCTCTCCTCATGCTACTCCCAAGAGAAGGAACATCTTTATAAACAATGTCCAATGATCCTTTCTGTTGAGATATTAAAGGGGATCTTGTTCGTGTCTTTGCACATGCTCCCTCCTCCCATTCTACCCCCAACCTGTCCTACCATCTCCTACCATCTGTGAAAGGGTGAGAACATCCAGGGTGGATCTTGTTTCCCTAGAGATGTTTCTCTTGAACCAGCCACTCCACAGAAGGCACCCTGTTATCTTTCATGACTAATAGTTGGTTATTACTCTTAATAGTGATACAGTTATGTTTGAGGTGTTATTTGTTAGGCCAGGAAGTCAGGCAGGCAGTGACATATCCTGCAGGAAAAGTCACTTATATTGAGAAGGATGTAATGTGCTTGAGATGAGTGCATTGCTTAAAAAGATCTTGAAGAATGGCAATGCAGTGAAACATCTGCTGTTAGCTGTTAAGGAGGGCAAAGCTGAAAATACGCTCTGTCACATGGCTGAAAAAATTGTAGTCACATCTCTTGAGTATAAAATTTCTTAAAGATGTAACTCTTTCCAAAAGTAATTAGAAGAAAAATGTATTTACAGAACTTTGGTTATTTTCTAACAATGAGATCATCAGCAAAGAAGGAGATTTCTTGAGAATCTATCTGGAATATGACTCTGAAAATGCTCACACTGTGTGGGATAAGTGGGGATAAAATGTTACCTCCTATTTTTATTCTGGTTTATCACAATTGGGAAAATTTATTAATTCACCCTTCACTATGATTTGATCACTGCTTGGAACTTGAATTCAACCTAATGCCACCCTTAAGTGCCCAGGAATCTTTTGACACCAGATGCCTGGGCAGAGCCACTGTAGAGGTTTGCAGGTGCCATGGAGTTCAGCCTTCTCCCCGAGTAACACTTCATTTTTTTTATTTGCTCAGCTGGTGACTGGAGTATTGGAAGGAGGATACAATTTCTTCTGTCAGGATACACACAGTGGAGGAGAGGCTGATATGAAGGTACCCTAATCCAGACTTAGAGCTGGTAATGTTTCAAATTGTCCACTTGAGTGTAAGTGGAGACCGGAACAGTATTTATGAGGCACGTTTTGCTTACACTATAAGCTTTTTTCCTCCTTTTGCTATACAATGGACAATGCACTGTCAGACATAATAGTTAATCTATGATATATTCATGGTTGGTATTTTTGTGAGTAATTATGTGCAAGTTTTCAAGTGTTCCCAGATCAAAAACCGAGGACCTGGTCTTCAGACTCTATCCAACCACTCTGTGTTGTGACTACCCTTCTCTTTCTGAGATGTGGTGATGATTTCTGGTCACACTTCTGACCTCTCCTTTACAGAGAGCACTGCAGCACTAGTTCTGGTTAAGTATTTTCTTGTTTCTCCCAGGACAACCCAGGTGCACAGCAGTAGCCTCATAAAGCAGTCTTTGTAATCCTGTTTTCAGCTATAGCTATAGGTTTCTACCTCGATCTCCTACGGATAAACCTGAGGCAGAAGTACTACAGAAGATCTCAGTCATGTCTTCAATCCAAGTAGTGCAGGACAGAATCTAGATTTTAATTACTTAGATAGCGTAAGAGTTGGAAGCCCCCACAATATGCAATGCTTCTAAAACTTGTTTCTTCCTTTCCAGATTATACGTGTCCTCTGGTGGTACTATTTCTCCAAACTCATTGAGTTCATGGATACCTTCTTTTTCATTTTGAGGAAAAATAATCATCAGATCACTGTTCTGCATGTCTACCACCATGCAACAATGCTGAACATTTGGTGGTTTGTTATGAACTGGGTGCCTTGTGGTCACTGTAAGTACTGGGTTGTGGTGGGGGAACATCTGCAACAGAGGTGTTGTTTTGGTGGTCTTTTTGATCAAACCAAACATCTCTGGTACCTTCAGCTGCAGGATTTGTTCTGTACCATATTAAGCTGCTTTGCTGAATTGCAACTATTGTAGATGGTTGCAGGAATTAAACTGCCAGCACAACCTCCAGGAAAGGAATGTCTATGTCGTTTGAAGAATTTGTGTGGCAGTGTGACATTTATCAGGTGCAGTAGTGTGGGTCAGATACCCATCAACCTTGCTTTCTCTATTTTTGCTGTAGTTACAGACCCTCTGATGAAACAATACTCTTTTTCAAGTCAAGCCAGAAGCTTGTTTCAGCTGTAAAACAGCTAAGAGTGACTCTTGTTCTTGTATCTGTAAAGTTCACTTGAGATATTACTTTCTTAATTTAATCCCATTATATCACTGGCCGTAATAAATTATTTCAATTAAAATCTTGTCCCCTAAGCACTAATGAACATGAGCAAATGAATCTTAAGTGGAAGATTTCCATGTCTCTCTTGTCTAAATCCTGCTAACCTTTGGCAATCTGGCTTTACTTCTTTACTTCCATTGCATTTAGTTGGCATCTAGTTTCCTAACTGCATTAGCATGGCTTAGCTGTGGTTTAGATCTGCAGCTTATAGATACTGGCTTTGTTGAACACTCCGTTCAAGAGAAACCTTGTCAAACCCAATGGATGTGAACTACTGGCAGTGCAGACCAAAAGGCTGCATTCCTCAGGAGTCTGCTCTCTGAGCCAAACAGCATAGAAACTCATACTTGTTTTGTGTTGTCAGCACAACAGTGAGTAATACTAAACTTACAAAAATTCTGCATCTGGAAACACATTCTCCTCCAAGGAAGCCAATCCTTGTTCATACAGCAGTCAAAACTGCATATACTTAGAATCTATCTTGTGCTCATGCGGTCTTGAAAACACTTTTGTGCTATTTCTAGTCGTGTGTTTTTTCGGTGTTAAGCCAGAAGTTTCTCTAATGACTAAAAGTGCTGTAAACAGGGACAAATAAAATAGGTAACTTGCAGTTTCTGAAGGTTTTCGTTATAAATGACAAAATTGACTCCTTGCCTGGAAGGAAGTGAAATCAACCTAAAAGTAGATGGGTGAATCTATTGATTGTTTGGTATGTGCGCATTCCTCCTTTTTATCAGCTTCCTCAGTTCCCTTGGGAAACCATAATGTAGATGTAAAAAAGAGTAACTTGAGGAAACAAAACCAGAAGGCTGGTGTAAAACACAAAGCTGCAAAGCAGCACAGCTACTCCATTGGGTAGGCAGAATGAAAAAGAACCCTCTTGCTTTTCACCTAAGAGAAAACATATTTTAAATAGTAACATTTTGAACTTGTTATTTTTGCAGTTTCCATGAAACAGCGTATTCCTTCCTGGTAATGCAGTGTACTTTATTTTCCACTTGCCCATTTTTTAGCTTACTTTGGTGCCACACTGAACAGCTTTATCCACGTCCTCATGTACTCCTACTACGGATTGTCCGCTGTTCCAGCAATGCGTCCTTATCTGTGGTGGAAGAAGTACATCACTCAGGGGCAGCTGGTGAGTGATTTGCTCTTCAGTGCTTCAGCAGTCTCTTGTATTCGTGCTGAGGTCCTCTTGTGTTTACCAAGTTAGGAAATTTTGGCAGGGAATGGAAGAAGGGAGAATGAGAGCTAGTACATTCTACATCTTGTAGTGCCTATATCACCTTAGAAATTCAGCTTCTGGACGTCTGTTTGCTCTGTTTTTAGGACAGTGGGGAGCTGGGGACTGGTGGTGTACATGAATCAGTGCTGAGGTCTGTGGGATCTTTCTCCCCCTCACCATGTTGTGTGGCTGGATGTATTTGGGAGTTGCAGTGCTGGGACTCAGTAGCCAGGGAGGAGCCTTTCTTTTCTTCCAAGCCCTCTTTAGCTTGCCTGCTCTTCCCTGTTCTTGGTTGGTCAGGCTGGGACAGACCAGAAACAGAGTGCAATGCCATCTACAGCTAACAAGGGCCATTCTAGTCCTGTGGGAACAATGCGTTTTCTGTCCTACTTTTGCATGCAGTTGCAAATGGTTTATTAAAAACTATTCAATATTTCTGCTCTCTTTCTGCACTTTAAATGGGCAGATTTTTTCTCTTGTAATTCTGTGTTGGACTCCTTGTATCCATTGGCATTGTTTCATGTGTGTGTGGTGATGAAGCCTGACCACTGTGTGCTGGAGATGATGACAGCAGTGAAATTAAGTAATACAGCACATGCTGTAGTGATACTGCACGAGAACCTGGTTTCAATGTATACAACATGTCAGAACACCACAAGGAAATGTGCATGAGTGTTCTCTCTTCCCCATTTTGTAGGGGGGGAAACTGAAACCTAGAAATAAATTATTTTGTTATATTCCCCCCCACAGCTTCTCAGAGCTGTGAATAGTTTTAATAACATTCGCTGGTGATGATTAATAACATTTGCTGCCAGCAATTCAGAGTCTTGATTCTCAGCATGTTTTTTTAAGCACTCTCCTTCCTGAAGGATGGCTAAGTATTGTAGCTGAGGGCTCATTATTTTCATGTGAGGCATGGAGGGGTTACTTTGGTTTGAGGTTTGTTTCTGTTTTTCTTTCCAGATTTAGGCTTTAGTCTTCATCCTGGTTGTACAAGTGCTACAGAGTGCAGTGTTTCGGTGCTTTGGTTGCTCCCCTGGCTATTGTCATAGCTGCTTTCACTTCCTTGCCTGCTCTGCATGCATAGCTGTTAGGGCAGCAAAATAGCAGAGCAGGACAAACAGTCTTTCCCTTTTAAATAAACATTCCCTAATCTGGTAGCCTTTATGTGAGGATGAATTTTGCCTAAGGCTCTCTGCATCACATAAGCCCAAACTCTGTTTTTCCAAAAGAGATAATTAAAGATTATTGGACCCTTATCCTCCTCCCTGGCTCCCCAGCTTCCCTGCAGCCTTTACCGCAAAAATTCTTCCACTGGAGCCATATGTCAGACAGTTCCTGTCTGTGGGAAGGGATTGCAGGGGCTGTGTGTAGACCAAGTGACCCCAGACCTTCTGCAGCTGAAGCAGTGAGATGCAGATCTACTCCATTAGAATGGTGGAGTCAAATCTCAATGAACTCGCACTAGGAATAAGGTGGTCTTTCTTCCTTGGGACATTTATATATCAATGCTACGTAAGTTACTCTAATGTTCTAAAATAGAAAAATACAAAAAACATGCTTAACAGCATACCACAATCTGAATGTCTGTTAACTCAGGTTTACAGAGAAAACACATGTCAAACACACAATATTGCATACTCTTTACTTGTTTTGGAAATAACTGTTGAGATTTTGGTCACTCATGGGTTTTTTTTCCTCCTTCCATTAATGTGCTCCATTTCTCTTATTTTTTTCTCTTCCCAGATTCAGTTTGTCTTGACAATCTTCCAGACCAGCTGTGGTGTTGTTTGGCCATGCGCATTTCCTCAGGGCTGGCTGTATTTTCAGATTTCTTATATGATTTCTTTGATTATCCTCTTCACAAATTTCTATATTCAGGTAAAAATAACATTCATCAACTCTTTCTAGCATTCTGCTGGCTGTATCTCGCTGGAAGGCTGTTACAGAAAGATATGCTTGAAATGTCCTTTTGCTATCCTTCACTAACAGGCATATGTTCTTCAAGTACTACATTTGTTGATCTACCCTCTACTTTAAAATCTTCTGATGTTTTATACCCATAATTCAGAATGCTTAGTAATTTCAGTAAGCCAGAGTGATTCAAAAAATTGGCTTACTGAAATTTTAACTGCAGATAAGGGGGATGAAGAGCATTATATAAGACAAAGCTTTCCAGTCTGAAATAAACCAGCAGTACGTGAACCTGTGAATAAACCAAAGGAAGTGTTCATTTGTGCTTTTACAAGGGGAAATGCTTGTTTTATATCCAGAGAAACTTCCTAAACCCACAGCATGCAGAAATCCAGATTTGGTTCACTTCTACAGGCATTTGTTTGTGTTTTCATATGGAAAATAAGTGGGTTTAGTTGTGTTTCTACAAATCTGATTTCATGTTTGAACAGATCCAGACTTGGTATGTGTTATTCTGAGCAGTTCATAACCAGGCTCTGTACAAAGATGTACAACTACTGTCTACAGAAAATCATGTACTACTGTCTGCAGAAAATCAAACCAACAGTCTGCTGCCCCCAAACAAGCAAACTCTGTTATGTTTCAAATGTCATTTGAGAGATTTGGGCATTTTGGTTCTGGTGAGAGTGATTCATGGGGGGAAACAGCAGGCTTCCCTGTTTGTTCTTCTGGTATGTCTTAAAATCAGTCCCATGATTTCTATCACTTGCATATGAACATGCTAATTAAACATAGTATATTCCAGATATTACTTGATTTTCCTTGTCAAATTTGCTCATATTTTCACTTTTAGCTGTTTAAATTCCTTTCACACAGAAATTTGGGGAAGTGTGCTTTTTGTCAGGCAGCTGAGCACATTTGAAAAAAATTAATGTATATTTTACTGTCTGTATTTTTTTAGACAGTCTCCCCAATCCTGATAGTTTTTGATTCTTGTGTTAGCCAATGGAAATTCCCATCATGTTTCTGTCTCTGAACTTCTCTCACTTTTATTGTTTACCTACCTCTTGTTCTGGCTTTGTTCAAGGTACTGTCACCTGCAGTGCCTCAAACCTCCTTCTTCACATGTCATTTTGAATATATTCTTATCCCATAGTCTGCTCATAAAATCTCTTCCCTTGTTTCTAATTTACTATTAACATAAAACTACCATCACACTGCCAAGCTTTTTCTTTTCAGGTGAACTACTCTTCTCACTGTGATGAATGAAAGGCGTAGTATAGTCTCATACACAAAAAGTAGTAGAGCTTGTTAGACTCTTACCACTGGCACAAAGTCTTTAAAAATAATGAATGCAAATTTGCTTTTGTGTTTCTAGAGTTACTGTGAGGAAGTGGTTATTTATGTCTAATTAAACAAAACCATGTGTCTTTCCGTGTATTCTAGACTTACAACAAGAAGGCATCCTCGAGGAGGAAAGAGTATCAGAACGGCTCCATGGCCGTTGCGAACGGCTACACAAACAGCTTTTCTTCCCTTGAGAACAATGTGAAACAAAGGAAACAAAGGAAGGATTGAAGACCAAACTGAAAAACCATTTTGATAACCCCAACAACAAAATCATCTGATTGTAAGCACAATGAGAGTTGTGCACTAATACTCTAATGGCTACTGTAACTATTCCTGCCTAGAATAGTGTGATTTATGTAGGACCTAACCAGTGCAAACACCCTAGAAACTGTATACAGAACATAAAAGTAGGTTAAAGTTTAAAAATAATTCTGGGCTGTCACTGACCCTGCTGTAGACTGTGGAAGGGAGTATTATCATATTATCCGACACTGCTGTTGCCTTACTAGTCAATATGATAGGTGCTGAATTATGATTCACAATTTGAAAACACTGTAATCTAAACCTCCATTTTTTTAACTATAGATCATGCATGTGATTGTAGAAGTAATTTGTATGATGCTGGTTTCAGTAGATAAACACACATGCCTTAAATTAAAAAGCAGGGCCCAAAGCTTATTACTGGTTTAAAAATTAGGGTATGTTTCAACTTTTCAGTTGATTGACTTTTTATTAAAAAGTCATTTAGAAGAATCCATTGATCATTTTACTGTTCTGTATGTGATACACAATGCTACGTATCTCTTACTCGATACAGTGAAATTGGAAATGGCGCATTTAGTTTTGTATATTTGGCTTTAATTGACACAACAGTCACAAAACAGATGGAAAAGTTATTTTACCTTTTTAATAGATCTTATTTTTTTATTTGAAGTACATCACTAACATAAAAGTAATTGGCGCTTACACAGTCGAGTAAGATTTAAATATTGTCTCTAAAGTTTAGAGCATATACAGGGTGGACCCATCTATTCTTTTTACATTTTTTTCTTTTTTTTCTTTCTTATTTCTAAGAATTCTTAAATGCTAAATGAAGAGTGGTTTTTAATATGAAACTGGTAGTTTCAAGTGTTATTACCATAGCCATATCCACATTTTAGGAGCTACTGTTTAAGTCTGTGACATATCGAAAAGCGTATTTAAACGTGGAGCCAGAAGGATGTTTTTCTGATGGAATTGTCTGTATTTAAGTTGGTATCTGAACTGTTCTTCATGTAGCATACATTCATTTTCAAAATGTGCCTAACACAAAGATGGTTTTTTTTTCCCAAACAAGCAAGTTTAAACAGTTTAAGTCATAGCTAATGTTTTTTAAATGTTGCTGAAATGTGCTGGAAATGTCTGTTTCTGTAATGTGAGTTGTGTATATCACTGATAATGTTTTGGCTTGTTATCTAAGGATTTGGTTTGAGTGCTGGTTAAAGTTACTCTTTCTTGTAAAATCCTGTCTTGCACATATGAGGAGTCAGTTGCAAAGCCAGTATCTGTTGCTGGTACTCTGGTATCTGCCATGGTGGAGTCCATTAAACTCTGAGAAATTAAATTGTGCAAGACATTCTGCTGGTCATTGCTCAAGTTTAACTATTTGGTTTTTTGATATTTATATAAATGCCAGTTTTAACACGTTTAATTGTTTTAAAATATTTTTTTAAATTTTTTGCACATGTCTTAAGGAATTAATAAGTTCTCTTACTAGCCTTGTGGGTTTTCATTCCTTGTTTTGAAGGAGACAGTGTCTGTTATGTTTACATTATCAAAGCTTGTGCGTGTGTCTTCATTTCTAGGTACTGGTTTGCAGAGTCTTTACATAGCTCAGTACAGCAGCTATAATGTTCAAAATAGGCTGTCTAAATGTGCTAGAAATAAACCTTTGGCTCATCTGAATATACTTCATTGTTAATGTTTGACATGGTTTAATCATTAAAACACTTTTGATGATCTCTGCCTCAGTTCTGTGGGTTTGTACAGATTTGATGCATTGCCCCATCCTGTGTCAGGCCAAGGAGAAGCCACCATGATGGAAGAACATCTGCAGATATTCAGAGACATTCAGCATACCAGAGATTTGACAACAAATTCTTCACAGAAACCTTTGACTGTTATTAAACACTGTTCCCTTGCCTGGCTGTAGAAATACTGATCTGCGTGATGGATTTAACTCTCACTGGGATTACTGATTCACTGAATGCAGAACAGCCCCAATAGCTTGAAATGATGAGTGCCAGGAGCAAAGCTTAATGTGACTGAGAGGGACTTTCAGTCATGTCTATAAAATGGGGATAATGCCTCTCTCTAGAATGGAAGCATTTTTGCAATTTCCGTATAGCTCCACTTGCTCTTAGGTGATTGTTTTGGAACCCTCTCTAATTTGAGAGTTTAATCAGTGCACTGCAACAACCCTACATAGGCTGGTGATGGACTTGGTAAAACAGAGCTACTTATGTAGCTGTCTGTCTTCTCACTTGCAGGCTCTTAACACATAGAACACAGACCAGGGAAATGGGTTTACACTTCAAGTGAAAGGCTCAGAGGTTTCATGCTGTGTTGATCTCCTCTGGGAGGGTGCTCTGAATGCCCGAGGTGGTTGCTAAGACAGGTTCCTCTCCTTCACATGCCAGTTCAACTCTGAAATTGCATATGTTTCTAAGCAAGGCTCAGTAAGATGCAGTTCTTTGGATGTTAAGCCAAATCTAGATGTGACCTTGGAAACATCAACAGTGTCTACACCTGTGTGGCAAAACCTGTGGCTCCTGAGTACTCTTCTACAATCTCATCAGCAACTGAAAAGTGCCTGAGAGCTGGATGGGTTAGATCTTGCCGTAGCTGATGGACCAAGGCACGAGCCCTGGGTCTGCCCACCTTGTTCACCTTCCAGTGCATCATCTGACCTGGGGCAGGTAACAGCCTTTGGGTTGCCACAATTCCCTGATCACACATAGTTTCCTGATAGCTGTTATTGGTGCCTGGGACTGTGAGAGAGTCCTCAGAAGGGGACTTTTTGTGTTGTAAAGGCAGGAGAGTTGAAGAAAGACCAAGTGCTGCCAACAGGATGGAGAGATTTCATGTAAGGGTGGCTGAAGAGAATGAGACAGTTCAGTATTTGCAGAGAGAATGACCAAGCTACAAACCATTAGGTTAAGATCTTGTGCAGTTCATGAGCTGACCAAATCCCTCCCTGCACTCAGGCTCTACAGCCTCAGTGATGAAGAGAAATGTTAAGCTTTTATTGTGAAAATACAAGAAAGCAGCTTTTTTAGGGTCATTCTGCTGTAAAGACCTTGAGTGCTGCATCATGGATGTGCAGGCAATCACTGGGACTGGAATGATTTAGGAACTTGGATTCCTGAGTTGGCAGGGAGAGGAAAAGCAGAGAACAATTCTGGAAGTCTTTGTGGTTGATTGTGTATTTTACTTGATGCAAGAGAGATACTGAGTAAGTATTGGAGCTTTTGTTAGGACTTATATCCCCAAAACTGGGGTAACAAAAGCCCCAAATCTCATCTAGAGCTGTTCTGGGGGTTGCCTCTGCCTTTGATATTTGGTAGCTCTCTTGAGTTTAAGTTGATAAAGTGTATGTTTCTTGTATGAGACTGGAATGTATGTTGTTAAAACGTATGCATTATTCAAAAAAAGAGATGTAAAAGTAAGATGAATGCTGAAGAGAAGTATAAAGAAAATTGGAGGCCAAATTACTTGAGCTGTCTGGGTTCTGCAGGGAATCCCTTTGCGGCAATGCAGGGAATGATGAAATACAAATAGAGATCTGTTAGAGAAATGCAGCTCTGAGTTGTGTTGGTACAGAGGATTAACTTACATTGTCACTGTCATCCTCTTGCCAAGAATTACTGCAGCAACAACAGTGATTAGTTGTAATCATCAGGATGTTTCACAAACTGATTTATAAAGCAAACTTTCATTCCATTTTCGGCTTTTAATCCATTTACTTTAAATAGATGGGTATACAAAACAAGGTCCATATGTTTCTCAATTTCGATAGAGCACATTTGTATGAGCAGGGAAAGTTAGAGTCCCTAGGGCCTCCCATGACATGACAGTAGCAGAGGCATTAGTTTTTAAGTCAAAGGCATTAAAACAATCTCCAACAGAAAGGAGGAAAAAGAGCAACAAAGGTTCCATTTAAAAGGTGTATTATATTTAAATCGGTCACACTGGGATGTGGAGAAGGAGGAAAGAGATATGTCTTGTATTTCAATGATATATAATGTAGATTCTATATTTTCTATAGGGGGAATGTAAAAAGTCTCTGGTAGATGGTGGACTTGATAGTCTGATTTCAGTATGATGACAGGTTTGAGAATAAATGGGAAGAATGAATACAAGGAAGTAAAAAAAATAGGAAGAAAATGTAACAAAGCTTTTCTGGAAGTAATCGCATCTGATTGACACATATTGGTTTTTAATAAAAAAAATACTGTGTAGACAAAGGAAATATATCTTCCATCCCTCTGGAATAGGTAGTATTTTTAATCTTGGAAATTACTATGTAAACTAGAGGGTGTGGTGACCAGCAACAGGATCCATGGATAAGCAATGTCAAACTCATGAGCAGATGGTTTGTCTCAGTGCTTTCAGCCAAACTGGAGCCCATTAATAATGTTTTAGGAGAAACCCTGGTATAAAAACCAGGACTATTTGCAGCAATATTTGGAGATGACAACATTAGAAAGTACTATCAGTGCCAGGGAAGATTACATCTCCTACAGCAACTACCTTGATGGCTGGAGTAAGAAATGGGATTACTGTAAATCCCCCTTAGGCACCAGTAACAGAATTTCAGCTGTTTCCATGGGAGTTCTAGTTGTACACGACTGAAGAGGAGAGAAGGAAAGATATATTGTGAATCATCTCTTCAACAACTTAGAGCTGCTACTGTGAAAAAATAGTGGGGGAAAAAATCTCTTATTTGCTCGTTGGTCCATTTTTAGTAGGAGGAATGTGCTAGCTCGGGAGGATGAGGATGAGGCTCTTGTGGGACTTCCTTTTGAGGAATACATCAAGAAAACTGATGTTAAAGATCTGCTGTATAGAGGAATTACTGGGATGGTCAGAGAAATGGAGAAGTTCTGCAAAACAGATGTTTAACAAGAACTGTGTTGAGAAGGAATGTAATCTCAGCTAACACAGACATCACAATAGAAGATTCAAACTTCCGTGAAGGAAAATGAACTATTTGAATTGTGTGACACAAATCAAATGGGTATAAGCTACCCAAGAGTCTTCCTAGCCTAGAAATAAGGAGAGTGCCTTTGTTAGTGAAAAATGGCTCTGGGGCATTTTTCCCATAAGAGTAGTGTGAAGGTCTGGAGCATTGCTTGAAGATGGGGCACTGGCCACTTCCAAAGCTGGTAAGACCAGGGATGGGACTCCCTGGTGTGCTGCTCTGCAAAAAGTAGCTGTTGGTGCCTCTGTGGAAGTATATCTAAGAAAGGGCAAAACACTTCCCAGCAGAGAGAGGAGTGATGACAAAAGTGTGAGAAACAGCCCTGCAGACACCAAGGTGGGAGAGGAAGGAAGGGGAGGAGGTGATGCTGGAGCAGATCCCCCTGCAGCCTGTGGAGAAGCCTATGGCAAAGCAGATATCCACACTGCAGCTCTTGGGGGACCATGTGGTGGAGCAGATGGGCATGCCCTGAAGGAACTGCCCATGCTGGAAGTTTTTTGTGAGGAACTTCAGCCCATGGGAAAGGCCCATACTGGAACATGAGTAGGAAGGAGGAGAGAGGAGCTGCTATGGACTGACCACAACAACCCCCGTGCCACTTGGAGCATGGAGGAGGTAGAGTGGGTGGGAATGAAGGAGTAAAATAGCCTTGGAAGAAGGGGGTAGGGAGTAGGTGTTTCAGTTTTTGTCTTTGTGTCTCACAATTCAACTCTATTTCAATTGGAAATAAATTCAATTATTTTTCCTAGAATCCATTTTGGCCATGACAATTATTGCTGAGTGACCTTCCAGTCTTTATCTCAAACCTCAAGGTTTTCATCTTATTTCCACCCCAAATCCTATTGTGGAGGGAGAGAGAGCAGCTGGGTGGATGTCTGGCAGGTGGCTGAGGTCACCCTATGCCACATGGGCACTTTGTCCTCTCACAAATCAGCAGGTCAGGCAGAAGGTAGCTTCCTTGATCATAAGGAACAACTACCAAAAGCCACAAGGTACCAGGCACCAGAAAGCCTGAAGGTCATCATGGTACAGCTGAAAGTCTTGTAGTCTGGGAAAACATGCTCCCTGGAGTGAGCCAACTGCTTTTTTTTATTGTTGGTTTGTTATTTTTCCTTTTAATTTTTCTTGTTTTTTCCAGATCTAATACATCTTAAAGCAACACCTTTTCCAGGAATCTGACCCATAATACTTGGAAAGTTTTTAAAGGCTGTGGAGGAACCTCCTGTTTGCTGATGGAAGGTACCACAGTGGCATGATGTGTGAAGGAGGAAATTTTCTCATGAGAAGAACTGCCTCATACCCTTCAGAGGCAGCTAGAGCTCCAGCTCAAACAGGGATGGTCCAGCCATGTGACAAAAAGAAATGCAAAATTGTACTCATTGTCGCACTTCATTTGGGAGCAGGTGAAACTTCAAGTGAGCTGAATCTGTTGCCATAAAAATGCAGTCCCATGGAGTTGTTTACACCTGTGCATTTGCTGCTCCTGCGCTGGTGTAATGGGGAATGCACAACCCCTGGGGCACAATTGCACTTTTACTACCTGAGACTTGCCTCAGTGGATATTCACAGTTTTTCCACCAGGATTAGCCAGCACCAGAGGTAATTTTATGTGATGACAAACTACTTGGTAAAAATACTTACGGTGAAATGAATTTTTTTCTACACATACTGAAGCAAGGTATTGTGGTATTTGTGTAATGGATTGGACATAGGGTGTCTCATCCCATTTAGCAAGCAGGAAGCATGTCTTTATCAGCAGTTCTGTCTGCCACTGGAAGACAAATGTTTACTACATGCTACTAATTCCATTTTACCAGCTGTTGTAGGAAATCAGAATCTCAGCTCACCTACCAGAAATAAGAGCTTTATGAAAAAAAACCCCAAACTGTAGCCTTGTAGTTAGATCTAAGTGCCTTTCTTCCTTTAAAATCAATGTCATCTCAATGCTTCAGGGCTTTCCTAAGTCTAACACCTTTCTGTATACTTAGAAAGGATCGCCTCTCTGAAAGACCTTCTGTTAATTTGTCAAGTTGCTTTGTTTCCCACAGCACTCGGGGTTGGAAGGGAGTGTGAGACCAGCTCTTGGTGTGCTGGGCTATTAGAGACTTGAAGCATCTTTGATGCAAATGCACTTTTGCTCAGTAGAATAGTGATGAGTTTGCGAGAAAGACCAGGAAATACATCCCATGCATATAGATGGCATAACTATTATCAACTAACTATTATCAGCTGTGTTTCCTTTTAAAATCGTTTGCACAAATTTTTGCAAATCATCATGAAAAAGACCCTTTTGTCTTCAGAAGTTTAAATAATAAACTAAGAAGTAGTCTTTACATATGACTCTGGTTTCCATGCTAAGTAGATGTGAAGAATTGCTGCCCCATCCCACTGTTATAAAGCTGTACAAGCAGATTTTTAAATGAGTGAGAACTCCTGAAACCAGACCAGGCAATTTGGTGGTGGATGCTCTGCTTGGTTTCCTGGCATTTTTGCAATGTGCAGTATATGCCAAAAGATTCCTTGCAACATAGGAAAATAGGAATAATTAACAACTCTCTCTTGGTCAGAAAGGAGCAACATACAAGGTTTCAGAAACCTCCAAAATTATGGGGCCAAGTACCTGGCTCCATCCACCCAGAGCACTTAGAAAAGAATTATAGTCAATGTGAGATTTTACTTTTTGAAGTAGAAATAAAAAAGTCCCAAAAACAACTGGACAAATACCCACACCCTGCCTCTCACAACCAAACCCCATCCATCTCACCTTGCCATAGAATAATACTAAAACTAAACAAACAAACAAAAAACCCAAACACAACTATGTTGAGTTTTGTCTTCTGGCCTCAAAATTTGAAAGAGCAGATCTAAGCAGCATCTGCAGAGGTGTTTTGTCTCTTATGCAGATGATTTTAAGGAGGTTTAAGAATGGTGTAAGCAAGCACCGGGGTGTTAAACCTAATCCTCCAATAGCCAGGTCTAGTTAAACCCAGGGCTGATGTCAGCCTGGTTGGCTGAGAGGGGGAAGTGGAGGAGGTGGCAGCGGGACCCAGTAAGTACGGGAGCATCCAGGGCCAGAAGCGGGATGTGGGGGCTGCCCGGGGGCTGCACATCCGAGGAGACGCGCTGTGAGCCGATGCCTTCTCCTGGCGGCACCTGTGAGGGGACAGCTGGGAACACTCTGCTGCTCCTGCACCCCGGAACCAGGAGGATTTCATAGAAAGATGCAGCTGACACCAGTGCCAAATATGCTAGCATTTAGTACAGGCAAGGATGGCAGATCAGTATTTATATAGAGATTTCACAGCCAGACACCTTTTCCTTGCAATTGCACTGTAGTGTGTTTTGCAAAGACCATGTTTAACCCCTTATTAAAAGAGGAGGACTGAGCAGAGAGGTAAGTGTTAGATAAACAGAGCTCCTGACCTGTATTGGAAACATCTGCACAGTAGTTCCTGGTAGAAATACAGATGATCAGAGTATAATTGTTTTTGAATATTACATACAAGAATAAAGCACTGTGTTGTCGCTTACTTCACTGTTGCAAAGACTTTGTAATCAAGAGCATTTCCTAGTGTGGAAACAGTGGTCATAAAGGGAGACAAGATTAAAAGCAAGCATATCTACATAATGGCCTTTATGATGCACCTGACCTTGATTGCACAAATAACCTTGGGAACTTTGGCTTTCATGGAAATGCAGAAGCTGTTTTGTTTTGAATTATCAGAACACCAATCTGTGCATCCTGATACCCAGGAATATTTCAGAGCATTTTATAGGTAGAGGTGAATTTATGCATTTAAGCAGGGAAGAAAAAAAAGAACAAATTCATTAAACTCAGCCCAAATCTCAAACCAAATATATTTTCTCATTAAAACTTAGCCTTTAATGGTTATTAACATAATACATCACCAGCTGTCCAGCACATACAAGTGATTGGTAATTATTTAATAGCACTCAGTATTTATCATGCTTTATAGTAGATAAATTTAGGTAAGTAAACCCCAAAATGTCTGGCCTTGTAAGAAGACCATGAAGGGTGCCACTAGGACAGCAGCTCCTCTGTGTTACAGAAGACAGCATCCTCCCTGCTCTAACACCTCAATAACAGGAGGCTAGTTTGGAAAAAATGAGGAAACCGTTCAGAGGAAAACATATACAGGAAGCAAAAAACACACAAAATGCCAGGAACAAAAGCTAATGGGGAGAGAGACTCTAGCAGGCAAGAAAGAGGGATGCCCTTATGGCAGTTTTGAAAAGAGGGAAAGGAAGAGAAACTGGAGAATATGAACTGAATTGCTCTCATTTTCAGCAAGGCAAGGGAGACTGTGCACAGATGAGAACATGACAGCAGATCAGTTTTCTGAGTGGCCGCAGTTACTGTCTCTCTCAGCAGTAGGTGTTTGACGAACACCCAAAACCATCCCTGCTCTCCACAGAGCAGCCACAGCTCAGCCTCGATGCAGTCAGTTTCCCTCAAGCAGCATTAAGAAATGATTTCCCTGTCTTTACTCCTTTCTTCCTTTGGCCTTATGTCAGAAGGTTCCCCATCCAGGCATGGATTTGCTTCTTGTGACCTCAGTCTTGGTGTAATGATTGCCAGGTCTGCTGGCCACCATGCTGAGCCTCCTCCTTACATCTGCACAGAAGCCTGGGACTTCTACCCCACGTGGTGGTGTTGCTGTTTGCTGCAAGCATCATCTGGACTAGGCTACCCCACCAGGTTTTGTTTAGTGGGAACTCCTCTGCATTTTAGAACCCTTGTCTCCAGTCTTGATGGCTCTTGTTGAGCAGAATCATTTAAAGTATCTGTAGAGGGAGAAATAGGTTGACACTGGAGAAGCATGAAAACCATCCCAATACTGATGTTGAAGCAAATGCCACAGATCTTCATGGCCGTGTTAACCCTTGACTCCTTTAACAGTGCAGCTTTGTGGGTTGTGTGGGAACACCTCTCTCCTGGCACCTGGCCTCTGTCCTGGGCAATAGGAGCTCAGCACAAGCTGAGACCAATCCTGCAGGAAAATCAAAATACAGTGCAGTATGGGAGCAGTGGAAGAGATAGGAAAATGGTTGCTGGGCTTCCTCCTCCCCTCATTCCCACTGATCTTCCTGGGCCCATCCTCAGCACTATGCTGTGCAGGATTATCCCCTGAGGATGTGAAGATAGGCAATGTCTGGGAGCAAGTTTTCAGTCTCTCTCCTCGCTGATGCTCCTGCAGTAATATACTGTCCCTTCAGATGCTCCTACTGCATTGGTCTGACAACCTCCCTGGGAACCCTCCCCCAGGGAATATCTTATCCATTGCCTCGACACCAGGTGTCACTAAGATAACATTTCCTTGCTTTTTACTTCAGCTGGTATTTTTCAGTTATTTTGTTGAAAATTTCCCTACGGAAAAAATGCGTCTCCTTTTCTGTCCAAGTGATTTCTAGAAAAACACAACACAAAAATACTCTCCCACAAGCAGTACTGAAACATAACTTGAAAGAGAACACACAGCCTTCAGTGTCCAGAAGCCTGCTTGGTGTTTGTCATACTAAAGCAGCCATCTATAAAAGCAAGCCTTGTCCCAGCAGCTGCTGAAAGAACAAATCACTTCAGTGAACCAACTTTTTCTCAGAATAATGATCAGAAACATATTTATGATTGGACCAGAAGTGCACTTTCGTTACAGAATTGTAATAACTTTTCTGACTGTTGAGATGCAGGTTCCTCTCAAGGGAAAGGTTATATGTTAATCATTCATGGTACAACATGAAGAAACCAGATCATAAGGAGACTGAACATATTCTAAAAATAATCTGGTGGAGAAAGGAAGAAGTCTGCAAGATGCAAAATTAGAGGACACTCTGAGTTGACTCTTTTGTCCTTTGAAACTGAAGATCCCAGATCAAATCCTGACTGGGTCTTTAGGAGTATAAGAACTGAATATGTAAAGGTAGCATCATCCCAGGTTTAACTTTTAATTGAGTGAGGCTGTGTATCCTGCCCACCAATGTTCAGTAAGGGTGACCTTTTTACTGACTCCACTGGGCTTTTAGGCAATTTGAGATATTTGTAAGTGGTTTCTCTATACCCAAGATGTCTGAAGTCTTTCAATTGTCCTTACTTTTCAAGGATGCCTCTTGGCAAAGCACCTGTGTTTCTGAGTCCTCTGTCTGCCAGAGAACATTGAGATTCAGGGAGCTGCAGAGTAAAGATGGGGAGACCTCACTGCTGTGCTCAGCTGCCTGAGGGTGGTAAGGAGGAGGATGGGCAAAGTCTTCTTGGCAGGGCACAGAAGAAGATCAAGAGGTGCAATGAAAGGAAAAATGCATAAGTTGCAGCAAAGGAAATTCAGATTAAATGTATGGAAAAAAATCCTGCACAGTGAGAGCAGTGAAAGATTGGAACAGGCTTTCCAGGGAGGTTGATCTCCATCCTTGGAAATGTTCAACTAGTCAAGCCCTGAGCATCCTACCTAGTGTGACTGTAAAATGAGCCTTGCTATGAGGTAAGTGCTCTCCAGAGGGACCCTTTATCCAAAATTATTCTGTGATTGTGGCAGTACAGAGAGGCAGAGACAGACATCTGAGATCTAGTTTACAGGGGGGAAATAACTGTGATAAATTCACTGCTCTGAAAAAGTGGAAATGCAGTGCCTTAGACTCAGCCCAAGCCAAGCATGCCTTAACAGGAGTTGCTGAAGTGGAAGGCTGGTGACAGCTTTGTAGCATATGAACTTTGCATAGATGAACTCTGAGAGTGTCTGAGAGAGAGCCTGTTTTGCAACCAGCACTACTGAACTACCCTTTAGTAACCCAGTGGTACTTAGTCATTCCTCTCTCCTACAAGGATTCAGTCAAATAGAGGAACAAGCCCTAAACAAAGGCAAGTTATAAAGATAAAAGGGAGAGAAAACATGGAAGAGAAATGTGTTGCACACTTAGGGATAAGAAGAGAAAATGTCACCAAGGGCTAGGAGGTGATGTGTTTTGGAATTTGTTTCACCAAGGGAACAGCCTGCTATCTTCTACTGAGGGAAATAAAGGCATTTATCAAAGACATGTTGGTCTTCATCAATGTTCTGTTGGATTGCATCTGGGAGATGGTGCTGCTCTTTGTGACAGAATCGTGGCTGATGGGACCTACAATTCCCTCTGTTACTGATTACATGGTGTGCTAACCCATGCATGTCAAGTACTCTTACACTGACACGCCTCTCAGTGTCCTGACTGTCAATACTTGCTGTCTCCAGGCTTTGAGTGGTGCAGAAGACAGCTTTGTTCCTGCCCTGGGACACTTTGTCCTCCTGTTCTGCCAGAGCCCCGCGGGAGCATTGCTGACTCCTTCCTGTAATTTCCTACACGTGGCAACGTCAAAGACTCCCAAGATTAGGGAGCCCAAATCATGTTTGGTGGGGTTTTGCTACTTTTTTTTTTTTTTAGTCGTCTGTCTTCTCATTCCATCCATAGAGTGTAAAATACACAGATCTCTATCAGTTTAATACTGTTAGGAAAGTAAAAGCGCATGAAGGAGGACAAAGAGAAGAAAAAGGCCGGGGAGGGGGCAGGTTTGGTGCGGTGCGTGTTCACACAAAAGCACAGGGCTTGCAGTGACTCACTGATACAGCAACGCTGGGGAGCTTCTCCAACATTTCCAGCTAGCAAGATCATTTATTGTAGTGAAATGATTCAGTGACCTTAAGAAGCAGCCAGAGGCTTTCTCTGGAGACTGCTGGAGAGGCGAAGTAATGTAATAGATGGGAAACTGCACTGAATACATTTTTTCTTGGTCTTGTTAATGATCTCAGTGTGCATAGCTCATTTCAGCACTTTGGAAATAGTTGACAAGTTGTTCCTGAGGTTTTCCAATCATTTTAGGGCTGGTACTCAGTTAACACTGAAGAGTATAAGAGATATTTTAGCTGTGTAGTGTTAACTTCCCAATGTAATTTTTGAGACCTTTTGTAACATAGGTAGGTATCTGTTTCATATTTATTAAGGTCACTACAGAGCACTTTCCTCCGACAAAATAAAAATAAAAATCCACCCTAAGGCAAAATTGGAAAACCACTCTGAATTTAGGCACAAACTGCATACGACTTGGAGCAGAAAGAAGCAATTCAGAGAATGTCTTGGTTTGAAAAAATACAGGTGTCTGCTAAGGAAGGCAGGAGCCTCTCTTGAAGTGGGAAATGTAAACCCCCTCCCTCCGAATTAGTATAAATTTGAAATTAAGGGGGTCTCAGGCAAAGAGATGAGAATAGCAATAACAGTTCTTTTAATAGGAAAATTAAAATAAAAAGCAGTAGTACAGAACACTGACAGAGTCAGAATACAACCTGACACCCTGTCAGTCCGGGTGCTGGTAGCAGTCCCATTAGATGGTGGCTGCAGTCCTCCTGGAGTGACAGATGTGGTTTTGTTGAAGCAGTGATCCTGTAGAGGGGTGTAGTTTTCCTCTGAAGGTCCAGTGGTAGCGTAGAAGGGTCTGGTCTTCCTCTGGGAATCCCGTGGAAAAGGCTGCCTGTGGTTTTCTGAGTCTCACATTCTATCCAGGTAGGAATGCTTGGCTCCTCCCCCCTGAGTGGAGCATCTCCCAATGGAATGATGTAATTTTATCAGTCATGCAGTGAGACTCAGTGGCCCATGAACAGGAGCTATCTCCCTGGAGGGAAGGATGGGTGTGGGAGAGATAAAGAACACTGCCCCACCTGGTTTTAACAGATGGTAAAAGAATCCAGACTTTTTGTTACATCTTGCATTGCAACCTAAAACACAGAAGCAGTGGGTTTAGGTGACTTTTAAACTTTGTTACTCCCAATTTTACAATTCTGGAACATTTTTAAATTTCATGCCGCTGTGCTAAATATGAAGGCACAGCACATTAAATGGGAGCTAATAACATCCAGGACAAGCAGACAGCGTCTGTCCACAGAATATTTCCAGCACCTTATACACGTCCCTTTCAAACCTGTGTTTAGGAATTGTTGCCCAAAGTCCCCACACGATTCCAGTGGGAATTTACCCTTTGAGCAGCTCAGCTGACATGGTGTTTCCTGGAGTTATGCTGGAGCACCTGCATCATTGTAGTGATGGTCCTCTGCTCTGTCTGTAGAAACTGCTGATTTCTCAATATCCAGAAAGTCAGACCAAGTCTTCTGCTGTCTGTAGACTACAGCAAAGCTCTGGTTTCATACTAATGCAGAGCCAATACCAAGAAACGAATGCAGGAAAACTGACACAGGCAACTGACTGTCCCAGGGCATTTTAGCTGGGGAGACTTTGGGGCTGTTCAACCAGGGGAAGATTTGAAGGTGGCTGGAAGTCTCTTCTTGTGAACTATTTCCATAGTTTGTCAAAGACAGGGACAGAAAAAGGATGGGAGCAATGTGTAAGGGCATGTTGTGCATCCTGCACCTGCACAAAGCCCTTTCCTATCTTGTCCCCTGTTTTCCCTCTGTCTTACATTACATGGTGGGTATGATACTAACAATAGATGTTTATCCCAAGTTCAATCATTTATTTTATTATTTTCCCTAAGAAGTTGTTTGTTCTAAATGAGATGAGTGATTCAAATGTTTTTTTCCTTTTGAAGAGTTTGCTTTATGGGAGTGAAAGAGGCAGCTTAAACTTGGCATTCCAAGTAGTTTCATGTTTCTACATTTTTTTTCCTGCTGTTGTGTGACTCATAGATGTTGTAATGGTTGCTATAGTTATGGTTGAAAAGTCCCTTTGCACAAGCTCTTTGTATATAGATAAGTGAATTTTATGGCTTAAAAAAAACCAAAAAAGCCTTTCTGTGTTCAGCTATTGCTGTCAGCAGCAGTCTCCACTTCTGGGATGGTCACTCATTAAAGTGATACCCAATCCTCACTTTTCCTCATGTGCCTCAGAGAAGGTGCATGACCAAGAATTAAAGGCAGTAACCAGTATTGCCCCTTTTCTTGATGTTGCTTTTCTCTATTTTCCTGTGCAAAATCTTCTAGGGATTAATTTCTGTGATTTGACTGCCTTAAGGGATCAATACATATTAACAATTATTTGTGCCCAAATATGCACAATAGCAGCAAACTTAGAAGATACTATTTTTATGTCCAAGGTAATTTGTAAGAGCATCTCTTGCTTGTACCTACTTAAAACTTAGTTCAAGTATTTTACATTTTAAATGCAGAGGAGGAACAGCAAAATTAAGTGTGTAAAGAGCAGCTAAGAATGGAGATCATCATTTGCAAAGCCAGAGGACTAAACCATAGTCAATATATGTGGAAAAGAGAGAGGGCTCACCAGGTGAAGAGGGGATAGTGGCAATTTGTTTCTGAGCAGGGTGTAGGCAGTGAGCTTTTGAAGAAGGTATGAAAACTGCTGCCAGTTAGAGCACTAGAACACTATTTTAGCAGCACTCTTCAAGTTGTACTTCTTCATATGGACCTTTCCAGATCAATTTGCTGCCTTTGGCAAGGTGAATTTGTGACACGCACCTACTGTGGAAGGAATGGACAAGAACATCCTGACTTTGTCTTTCCCCCTTTGCAAGAACTTCTGCTTAGCAACTTTGAAGGTAGTTGGAAAGGGGGAAGGGTGCAAAAAGCAATTTTCACTTGTTTATCAACAACAATTAAAAACAGGCATTTTTGCCACAAAATTAGATGATGCCCAGAGAAGCAAGTAACTAAAAGGCAGCTAGAAGAAAGGTAATTCAGAAAATAGCAGTAAAATTATTTTGGACTCAGTGCTTTGAAGTGAGTTGTATAGCGCCATGGGTCCATTGTTTCCATAAGGTTAAGATATATAAATAACACCATAAAATAAGTAGGAGTTCCTGCCATAGGCTGTGGGTGTCCCTGCAGGCTTCTGCCCAAACACATAGGTTCCCTGTCTGCTGCTGCCTCTCATTTGTTGCCTTCCTGCTTCTGGTGGCCCCACAAAGACGAGGTCTGGGTTTTCAGGACAGTCAATGGCAACTTGCTTTTTGTCAGTGCACACCGTGTTGTAACTTCTGTCCTTGGTCTCTGCTTTTCCATGTCGATGTAGCAAGGTCCCTGGGTCTGTGGCAGCAGGGCCACATTGCACAGTGCCCTCCCTTGCTGCTGTCACAGAAACAAGTCCAGTGACTTTTGTTCAATGCAGTGCAGAAAAAGCTGCTGGGCTTCTTCTTCATGAAGGACAAATGGACAAGCAAAATGCAGAGAAAATGAAAGACAGGCTTGTCCTTCTGTGTTGAGAGGAGCACGAGGTGTAAGGAAACCCAGTGGCACTTACCAGACTCCTGCTGCAGTTTGTGCCACAGCAGGACAGCAGATACATAGGCAACCACTGGACAGTGTCATCAGATTACCCAAACATTGCTGCACCGTGTTATTAGATATGCTGGAAACTGTACTGTGTCTAGTTTCAAATGCACAGTCCATCTTCTGAGAGGGCAGTGGTTTGTTTGGAGCAGCCTCAGAACAACCTGCAATACCATGCCACTCACGTGCATGGGCTTTTAGAGCAAGGCTGGTCTGACATTTGTCCAACTGGTCAGAGACAGAAAGACATTCTGCTGTCATGATGCAGTGCAAGACATAAAAGCTAGAGCCAGCAGAGCTAAACAACCTTGGCAGAGCAACCTGGTAATGCAGCAGCACAGCTTCCAGTACCTAACAAGCTACCTTGCTTTATGGAGGCATACCCACTCTTGGTGAAGTGGGGGATCAGGTTGCAGGAGCGCCTGACAAGTTAGTCCGTCATTCTGCAAACATGATTCAATCAAGGCAAGAGCAGAGGTGAGCCTGAGAGCTAAAGAACAAACCAGGCATCCTGGGCTACTTGTTTTGCTGCCTATTACTCTATACTAAAAAAACTGCTTGGAAAATCTGTAGGTATTGTAAACACTGTACTCTACACTCTCCAGATAGCTGGGGGATAGGTGAGTGTGAATGGAGAAAGAGAGGCAAGGAACAATGCTGCTGTCATCACTTCTAGGATATTAATCTGTTAGCATGTGAGGACCTTAGCTGCAGTAGAGAGTCCATTGTATTTTCAGAGAATAAAGTGTTGTCTTGTGCCATTGGATTGCATTACTGGAGTTACAGGTGTCCTAATATGAATCCATGCTGCCAGTGAAAAAACATCTGCAACGTGGCTACCACGGCTAGAACCAGTAGAAAATACAGAGAGGGTGCATAGAAAAACGTGGGGGTAAATTCCCACCCACAGGGGTATTGTAGGTGTCAGACCAGCTCAGAAGCCTGAGAAAGTCAGTTGTGTTCCTTCTCCTGGATGAGATACAATAGCAAAGACAGGCAAAACTTATAAGAAGGGAGATTTTCTCAAGCCAATCTTGAGAAAGAAATAGCTTAGATGTGCACTAGTGTGATAGATGAACACCAAATGAGAAAACAGCACACTGGCCATAATATTGACAAAGAAAGATGCAATAATTATCACCTAATCTGTACAGGCAGGGACTGCCCATGTGGGTGGACATATCTATCTGGATTGGCTTGTTACCAGTTTCTGTAAGGCAGAAGTGCAGTTGGCCTTCACGTGTTTTGCGAAGGATCTACAGAAATAGTTGTTGGGGACTGCTATGAAGGGCAAGGAGAAAATTTTTGAATAGAGGGTACTGGAGCAGCTTTTGTTGGGTTGCAGCAGATGAGACCATGGGCATGGAGGGAACTGAGAAATTCCAGGGTGTGATGTCAGGAAGCTACACCAGACTGGCAAACCTAGGCTTATAGCTGTGATTCTTCTCTCCTAAAACCAACAGAGATTGGACCTGGAATCAAATAGATAATCAAGTGTAAGCTGGCAATCCTCAAATCTTGTAAAAGATCTGATCTGGTGTCACTGTTAATATTTCCACTAGCCTGCTGGATACTGGGCCCAGCCCAATAGGAGGAGCAGCTGTGATTTCTCTGTAGTAAAGAAAGCTATGTTCTGTTGCAAAGCAAGTGACCAGAACAAAGCTCAACTTCCTCCACACAGTGCTCCTTTCAGTGCCCAGGCTGTGGAAAAGTTCCCATCATTCTTAAAAGTATGGCAGAACAAATTAGTTAAAGTTTTACAGTTCTGCCTGAACACTTGAATCTGTGAGATAACATAGTCAGTAGAAAGAAGAACACCACAGGATCTCCACAGCAGCTGATTACACCAGAAACTGGCTGTTCGAAGCTAGGGCATGGTTAACTGATAGGAATTTACTTTGGAATTACCTGCAGCTGAGGATGAATTTGGTAGATATGAAACTCCACCAGACCACGGAGGAAAGCAGAGCATGCTGTCAGAGATATCAGAAATGACTCAGTTCCAACAACGCAAAAATTAGAATGCATATTGCAGCAACAGAGTGGGAACAAGGAAAACAGCAATCATAGTGACATACCAAATTCCTGTTCTGAAGCAGGGGGACATGAAAGACAACTCATTTAGCAATTACACATTCTTTAAATCACAAAAGGAAAAATCACAATTGTAAGGAAAAGAAAAGCACTACATTCAATAAGTGAGTGTCAATCCATCAATCCATGAAATGAGATTTTGCATGCATGTGATGTTCGTGCCAGGCAGAACTGCAAAATTAAATGTATTCGTACCAGATGCAAAGGCAAGATGAGAAATAAAATATCAGATCAAGCGACAAAAGGACTGAATGCCTTAGGCTTTGAAAACTAGCAGAATAAGAAAGCAGAATGTCCATAAACTAAGGTAATTTTTAAGTTGTGTCATAATACTGTCACTAAGAGATTGTAATTTTTAAACATGACCCTCAAAAAGCATTCCAACTAAAGTTTTAGATAATCAATAGAAACCAGCTATTCCAGCTAAAGCATGTGAATTTATGATCTTAGTGAAAAAATCCACAAAAACAAACAAACAAACAAACAAACCCCACAAAACATGACAGATAGTTTATATGATCAGAAAGATGAACAAGTTAAGCCAAAATTTTACCCAAACCTACATTTTTTACAGCATCAAAACATTAATGCTGTTATATTGCCCTGGTGGTTTTGCATCTGTGGAATAGCTATCATGAATTTTACTCCAGGAAGTTAATAGGATGTCTAGAGAAACACGTTTTGCAGAGTGTCTGATATGTTAAGATAAAAAAAATTGAAGAGGTCAATAAAGTAAATAATAAACCTAGACTTCACTGCCAAAGAATTATAGGTCAGAGTTTTAATAAAGAGATACCAAGAAATAAAGTGAAATCTATATTTGCATATACTCAAGCATTCCAAACAATTATGACAATGAGCTCGGGCCTCAAACCTTTCACTTGGAGCTATGTTCTTCACATGGCAGAAAAAGACACATTCCTAGAATTTGATACTAAAACACTGTTCTGGAGAAAAGAAAAAAAGTTTAACAGATTATTGATATGATTCTGTACAATAGTAAGTCATTCAACTACCAGGCTCTCAGCTGAGAGCACTGCTTGGGAGCTAATGCAGACGTGGATGAGTATCAGTTTCCTCAAGAAGAGGGACTGAGAGGTCCAAAAATATTTACCCTATGCGATACAAGTGTGTGAACATGAATCTCATGTGGCAGAGCCTCTGAAAAATCATGCCCCCAACTGCATCTCTTTGCTGGAAATAGCCAGAAAAGTAAAATAGAAAATGAAAAATGGGAATATTGCAGCCAAATGACTGTTCAATTGACACAGAGGAAAAATTAAGATGGTTGCAGGCTGTTGAGTAAGAGCTGTTCAAGAAATTAGCATCCTAGGAAGAGGATTTGAGTATCCCCCCCAGTAAGGTACTGTGATGGTCCGTGTGTCCATCCCTGGTCTGTGCAGTACAGGCAGGAATACACAGCACCTCCCAAGCGCTCCGGCAGAGCCACCCTGAGTGTCTGTAATGGGTAGTGGCCTGAGCCCACGAGGGCAGGAGTGATGCAAGATACATATTTGTAGCCTAGGAAAAAAGAGACCAAGACATTAATCAGTGTTTGAACTTTGAGGTGAATTCTGTGCTAATCTGTCTGTTTTGCAATCTGTGGTGTAGATATGTCTGCGTTACATGATGTGACAACCAGAGAAGCCTGCAGACTATGTCACCTGAGACAGTGCTCTAGAAAGAGGAAGTATGGAAAAGGTAGAAACCCAAAACTTCTTTTAAAAAGCATTTTTAAAAAATTGTTCAATGAACGTGACTGAAGCAGCAAAGCCAGGACAACTACACCACCTACAACTGACTTCTTATCGAGAGCAGTCCAGAATTCAGAAGTATGGTAACTGAACAAAAATATGAGCTCATCAGCTGGTTCAGATCTCAAGGGATATTAAAATAACTGTTTTGAGAAAAGAATGCAAGAAAAACAAAGTATAAACAAAACCAACCAAGGATTTAGAAACTTCCATCTCAAAATACACCCATCTTCCTTCGAAGACCCAGATCACAGGGGAGAAGCTTCCACTTTTGGATACTGAACGGTGAAGACAGCATAAGCATTTCAAATTATGTTGAATATAGAGGCAGCCAACTTAAGGATATGTCAGGACAATCTGAGAACAAAAGCTTGTCTCATTGCTTATTGAAAATAAGCAGCATCCCCAGTGCATTTTTTTCACAGGCGGAAATTGTCTTCTCATTCTAAGTGACATGTCTATTTGCAGTGAGTTTATGCTCTGCATCTGGGAGATAATCATACTGCTTCATCCTACTGCCACAGTTATCAAATAGAAAGACTGAACTGGAAGATAAACGTGTTGTGATTTTTCAGTTTCCAGAATGTATTTGAAAAAAAGCAAAAAAGTCAGGACAGTCTGGAGCAATATTCCTCAAAGAGTATCAGTAGCATCTTGGTATAGAAGTGCAAGTTCCTTGGTTCCTGTGGAGCAGCACCATGAAACTCTGCAGTAATAAAAGTGGGATGAGAAACATGCAAAAGCAAACAGCTCCAGTGGAGGAGAGGAAGGAGAGCTCCCAACAGCAGGGTGAAATTTTCAGTGTCAGAGAACATAATGAACTTGAGGCAAGGCACAAAGGCAGCCATGGAAAATAGTGCAACATAGGCTGTTGGTGGGACAGGTAACTCAGCCCAGGTAAAACTCCACTGACTGCACCTGTCATCACTTAAAAGGTTGTCTTCACTGAAAGATGACACCAAAGAGCAAAAGGAAGACTCATGGAAGCACTGACTGAAGAACCCTCTTTGTGTGCTGGTAAAACAATATAAGAAAGGAGCCTGACCTGGTGACTGCTCTGTGACAGGTGACACCCACGTGTTCCTGCTGCCATCCACTGCCCTGCAGCAGAGCCTGGTGGCTGGACAGCAGTGGACCACCCCTGCAGGGACAGCTGCTTTCCTCCGGTGCTGCTCTGCGGGGTTTGCACAGCCTTCTCCAGAGAGGGAGCCTGAATGCAGGAAACCTTTTACAACTCCAGGACTTTTCATGGTCCTCAATCTCTTGTTGTAGATGGCTGCTGAAGAACTGCTGAAATCTATCTGTGGTTATGGTCTGCCAGACTGTCCTTCCAACTAAGATTTTGCAGATGATATTGAAATAATTTAACCTATAGGCTCATGTAAATTGATAATATACATAATTTCTTTTAAAAATTTTCACAAGTGGTCAACACCAAGTACTTGTAAGGAAAATAGAGGAAATTTTCCAAATCCTTGCTAGTTAAGTCATAAAATACATGGCTTAATATCTCTTTGTAAATATATTGTAACATATCTCAGATGTTATATAGAAATAAGAATTAAATAGCAGATCTTCAAATATTATCTTTCCTGTGTTTTTGATTTTTTCTTGCCTAGTGTTCAACTTCCATGACATATTACAGCAACACTAGTAGTAATGCTGTAGCACAAGAGTCTAGAGAAATAAGTAGTGCAAGGCTTTGCCTGCAAGTAGTTAAATATGTGTGATTCTCTTGAACTTCATTTTTTTGTGTGCATTAATATGAAATTATCTGTGTCTTTTGTTAATATTTAAGGTAGTATTTAATTACTGTTTCAGCCCTATTAATATAGTATAAAGAAGAAATATTCCATTTTCTCTAATGAAGAAAATTAAAAATCAATTTCCAAGCCATCTCACTTAGAAAAGTAATTTTAAAAGCAACGACACTATCATTTTGAATTATGTTACAAATCATTTCATGTTTTAGAGCACACAGTAGTCAAGGGTGATTTGTTAAGCAAATTCAACTCAGTTTTCTAATGAAGTTCGTATTTTGTTTGTCCTGACCTTACTATCTCCATTTTCATTGTAGCATAGTAGGTAAATGCATGAAGACCTGACGCTTCTTACAGAGGTTTTTATTTCTGGTTTACTGTGTTCCTTTCTCCTGTGTACTAACATCTCATTTGGACCTCCCAGAACAGTGTCCACAGTTCAGATTCCTGAAAGCACTGGTGCTGACTACCAGGCACCGCTCTGTGGGGGTCTGTTTCCATGGAGGATGTTTTGCTTCTTTCTCCTCCACAATCTGAGTCACAACATGGGGCAGTGGGGCTCTGACTATGCTGCCAGAGAACCACTCAGCCAAATGTCTCAAGTGCTCTGCAAATATCCACAAAGACTTCCTTTAGAGGTGATAATATAACATGAGAATATAAGATCACAAGTGTTTTATAAATAAGTAAACTAAGGACACAGAGGATAAATCAAAGGCCATACATATATGCAGAGCTAGAAATAACAATAAAATACATTATATTTTTTAAAGTCTATGAAGTAGACTATCAGGTAGATTTCACTTCTCTCACTACTCAGTGGTCTTTAATAAATCCTTAATTGACATAACTATAGTGACCTTCCTGAAGGCATTGAAACTTTCCCAGTTTCCAGAAAGAGAAAACCAATTCACTTTTTCTCTCCTTAGCAAAGGAAATAAAGTTTTCCATGCATGGGATCCCTGAGGATCAAACCCCAAAACATCTCTATGTTATCAACCCTGTGTTCAGAACAAATCCAAAACAGCCCCATACCAACCACTGTGAAGAAAATGAACTCTACTCCTGGCAAAACCAACACAATATTTTATTAAGCTTGGCTGGTATGAAGTTCAGAGTAGGGCAGTCCCATACTTTAAAAGATTACAGGGAAAGCCTGTTGGTTTTAACAAACATACCTTGGGGGTTTTTTGGTTTTTTTTTAGTCTGCCATTGAAATAGGAAAATTCAGATAGCCCAACCTTCTTTTCTATACTTCGCTGGTACAGCTGCTAAGCTCTCAGAGATACCAGGAATATTTGAAAAGGTTGAGCACCATTTCTTCTGAAGTGATGGAGCAGAACCCTCTCTTGCTCACCTTTGTCACATGCAGAGCAAGAAATATCTAATGGGTAAGCAGCGACTCAAAGACCCCTCAACAGCTGCTGAGCTGCTCAATCAGTTTGGCTCTGGTAATACAGAGCCAGAGTTGGATCAGGTGTACAAAGAGCCTGTGAGCAGAGTTACATGGCTATAAACTTGGTATGAGAGGTGATTGAGCAAAGCAAATCAGATGTCACAAGCACGATTTGCTTGCTGCTAATGATGTCTCTGTAACATCACAGCCTATCTCTAAGCTATATTTTCACTGCCTGGCTGGCTTGCAAAACTTTTAATGGAACAAGTTTTTCTGGCAGAAGAACACTGATTTTTATCTTTAATGAGCAGCCTCTCTATCGTCTAGCTTCAGGAAACAGCTTCCTGGTTGTAAACTTCTTGAGGCTAGTGGCAGCCAGGCAACTTCAAAAGCAGCCAGGAGCGACTTTCTTGCTAACTTTGGGAAGGAATTCAAAAATGCTGAAAGGTGCAGATGATTCTGTTACGGAGCAGGAGGACTCTGATTCCCGACATGGAGAAATGATGAGTTGGGATATCAACGACATCAAACTTCCCCAGGTATGTGTCTGCGTCTTAGAAATTTATTTCGTTCTGACCAGTCATCTCTACCACTGATCTGAAATGCTTTCTCAGTCATCTGTGACTCATTGCCTTTATTCTCCTTGTCACCTCGAGGTATGGGGGAGGGTTTTGCTAGAAAATATTGAGAAAATATTGACATTTCCATGCATTTCTCCTTAAATGTATTATTGAAAGAGCAGTTGATGCATGAAAAATAGCAATGCTGCAGAAGCATTGTTTTCACTGGTGGATTAGGTGCAGAGAAAGCAGAGGGAAAAAAGGGGCCTCCTGCTGTGGGCACTTAATTAGAGCTGCCCAGGATTTTCTTACGAGAAAGGAGCACCCACAACTGCCTTGCAACTGTGGCTGCTCAGTCTTGCTGCAGACTGGGCTCCAGGTCCAGGTCTTCCCACATGGAGGCAAGTCTTTTCACCTAGGGAAACCTTGCTTCATGTTTGCAGAGATTTGCTGGGAGGAAGAATAGTGATTTCCCCCTCCCTCTGTCCTTTTGTAGTTCACTTAGCTAAAAGTTTCAACCATGCTCTCCATTGAAAGCCCACAAGCCCTGCACACCAAAGTCACCTGCCTGTCCCTCACCTCTGCATATTTCTGCCAGATTCCTCCTGCTGCACTCCTTCAGCATCCAGCTCTGCCTTTCAACTCCCAACCCAGCCTTCTTACTGGACCCCAACCTCCTCCCTACTATGACAGTGCTGTTTGCCCAAAGACTCCATGTTCCATGATGTTCCCTTCCCTGCCCTTCATCCCAAGGTCACCTTCACCTGCATTTCAGTCTGGAGGGTTCATTGACACCCTTCCCTATACTATCCAGTGGCTACCAGGGGAGCATGGGAGTTTTTCTCTTCTTGGTTGATGTTCCTACTGCTGTCATGGCTCTCAGTCCTGGGATCAGCAATTTAAAGGAAATTTCTAATAAGCTTTTGTATCCCTTACAAGAACTTTTCCCTCAAAATCATCATCAGGTATGGTAGATGCTTTACAGCTTACTGCATTTGATGTTGGCTGTACCCACTGTTGGATGTTGGATGTACACTGATGTGATGTGTGTTTGGGCCTTTGGGTTTTTTTCCCCAGTTTTATTTTTATTGCTCCTTACTCTGTTATCCTTGAGGTGTTTGTTCAGGGGGATTTGGTGCTTTTTATTCTTTTTGGTTGGTTGGTTGGATGAATGAGAACGAGTTTCTGGCCAGGCCTTCCTGACACACTGGGGCTCATGGGGACCCACAGAGACCTGTGTTTTTCCTGCCTTACTTCCACTTCTCCCTCCTGACAACCAGCATCACCTGATGGGGTGCTACAGTCACCTAGCCTAGAGAAAACCCAGCAGAGGTCCAACTCTGCTCAGCTCCTGGACAAGCTCCCCAGCCTAAAATGTGGCTTACTTTGCTCTTTCCACAGCATGTAAGCCAGACAGACTGGTTTCAAGAATGGCCAGATTCCTATGTAAAACATATCTATAGCTCAGAGGATAAAAATGCTCAGAGGCACCACAGCAGCTGGGCAATGAGAAACACCAACAACCACAACTCTCGCATCTTAAAAAAGTCCTGCCTTGGGGTGGTGGTTTGTGGTAATGACTGCTCAACTTTGGATGGGAAGAAGATCTACCTAAGACCAGCCATATGTGATAAAGCCAGGCAAAAACAACAGCGTGAGTACAAACATGGCAGTTCATTAAATGGCAGTGCATAAGTGAACACAACATAGCAGAAATCAAAGTATAGGATGCCCTTTGGATTATCCAGCCTTCCTTCTGCTATTCCTTATATTTCAATTCAACTCTTGATTTGGAACAATGCATTTTACACTTCTTACTCTTGGGGCATAGTCATCTGCTTACTTATTTTCTTTTCTTTTCCTAATCATTTTTTAATCTCTATTTCTGCTGGTTAGGGATTGGTTCCCAGCCTTCTCAAGCCCATGAGTGAGGGTACTGAGAAAGCTGTGCAGTGCATACAGCTCCCTGTCCTGCTGTTCCTGCCCGCCTGAGTGCTGGCTTCATTATTGCACTGACCCAAGAGTAACTCAGGAGGAAAATCAAACTCAGGAGGAAAGAAGTTGCTCATAAACTGTGATGACTGGAAAATAGGCCTCACAGTCACGTCACTGGAGCAAGACAATGCAAATAGAGAACATGATCTGCATGCACATTTTTAACAAGACCATTCCAAACAATTGTGATTGCTCAGTAGAGCTAGCACATACTGATTTCTTGATCTGATGTACATTTTAGCTAGAGAAAGGTATTACTCAGGCACTCACTGAAGCCAGAACAATGTTCTCTAGAAAAGTCAAGACAAGAAGGCATATGATATTCCAAACACTTACAAGAGAAAAACTAAAACTGACCATGATAATAAATGATCAAATTGTAATAACATTGTAATAGAAATAATTTTTAAAAGTTGTATTTAATAATGGACAGAATAAAGGCAATGATTAGTTTGTTTATATTGATTTTTGCTTATGTTTGGGAGTTTTTTGCATAGTTTCTCTCAGTGTAATTTCTGAGCACCAAACCAGGAGTGGCAATCTGCCACTAATGAACCATTGTATCACATGGGATTCATCTAACCAGTGTTGTGTTGTATAGAAAATGTTTCCCTCTATCTTTGCTCCAGGGAAATGCTGTCCAAACTGCAATGGGCCACTGCGACTCCTTTCCTGCCGAGGCCATGGTGGTTACCCTGTTACCAACTTCTGGAGGCATGAAGGCCAATTCATATTTTTCCAGGTTGGTATAAAATTACCTAACACTATGCAAGTTAATTTTAAAGACTGGTATTTTAAGTTTTATTTCGAATTTTTTTTTTGTTCCAACAAATAGGGGTTATTGAATATGACAAGGTCAAATAACTATAAGGAGAAAAAAATTTTACAAGGTTCTAAGCAACCTAATCTAACTCTGAAGTTAGTCCTGCCTGAGCAGAAGGTTGAGCTAGAGGGCCCTTTCAACCTAAATTAGCCAATGCTATATGATTTTAGAGCACAGTATATTTTTTATTTAGGCCTCTGTGAAAACATATTGATTTTGAAGTGTTTTGCCTCAGGTACATAGGAACCAGCAAATCCTCAGAAGTCAGAAATACCATATTATCTCTTCTCCTTCTCCAAGGCACTACACATAATCGTGAGGTGATCTTGGAACAGGAAATGGTTGTACCCAAGGGACTGTCTATGGAAAATGCCATCTGTGTATTATATGTAACTTATATCTGGAACACAGTGTATGCAAGTGTTTAAATAATGGGCACAATTTCTGGAAGCTGTAGTCCTAGCTTAGTAACATAAAAACTTTCCTGCTTTCCAGTCTTTCACTTACGTGCAGGCTAAATATAATTAATTCTCTGTGGAAGCTAAGGGAAATTAATGTTCAGATAAACATGTCTAAACTGTGAGAAGAATTAAAGTGACTGCAGGGACACTGTAGCCAAGCTGAAGAAGACCTCTTGGCTTCAGTTGGGGCTCTATTGTGGGAACTGTCTTCTACAAATAAAATGTGATGCACTGATTTTATGATTTCAGAGGGTTTCTACCCCGTCCCACTTCATCTGGGTTACGTTTATTATTTGAGGTCACAGTAACTAAATTCTATTAAATACAAAGCACTAAATTAGGCCATAATGTGTGATTTTGGCCTGTGATATAAATTCTGCTCCCTTAAGATTATTAACAAGGTCACTTCTACCTTTAACATACCATAATTACTTTCTGAAGTCCAAAGGAGCTCATGACCACCCACGTCCAGAAACAAAACTAGAAGCAGAAGCAAGAAGATCAAACCAAAAAGCAAAGACAGCTTTTTCTACATCTTCTCTAAGACTAAAAAGAGTCCAGGAGATTGAGGTAACCCTTGCTATTGGTCAATGAAATTTTGGTTAAGCGATCTGTGGTTCAAGGCATGGTGGAGGCTATCTGGGCTTTGGGTCTGGGTGGGAGCAGACTTTACATCTCCACATTCTGCATGCCCATGATCAGGCCAAGAAGAATCAGGGCTGTCCTGAGCACTCTGCTCTCCCTAGCACTGTCATCCACTGCCAGCTCCCCCTCTCCAGAGCAAATTTGCACCTGGTGGCAGCAGATTACACCTGCACTGGTAAACAAAGCAGGGCTGCAGGGCAGGCTAAGTTTCATCACCATTCACGTGGAACTTCCTGTGCATGAGTTTCTGCCCATTGCCTCTTGTCCTATTGCTTGGCACCATTGAGATAAGTGAAGGCACCCTCCACCTCTGCTTGTTCCCCTTGAATTTTGCCAAGGTTAAGAAGGGGAAGGTGCATAACCTGTACCTAGTTTGCCCTCTGTGCTCCCCGGGTGTCTAGTAGGGCTTTGAAGGCAGAAGAGTACTTTGAAGGACTTTCTGAAGCATTGATGTTAAACATCAGCTCTGATGGATGTGGAAACACTTGTGACCAGAGATCCTTGGGACTGCTGAATGCCTGATGGATGGAATCTGGCTGAGCGAGGCAGTCTCCAGTGGCCTTCCTTGCAAAGGCTGTGTTACACTCAATTGTCATTACCAGTATTTACATGCAGTTACTCTTTTGATATGTTAGGGGTGGTGTATTCCCCCAACCTGGTGTTAGGGACAGTAATCCATGCCCTTTCAGCCACAGACAGGAGGGACAATTGCTCTGGCTGGGGGCAGATTTCTTAAATGGATGACATGGAGAAGCATGGGGATCTGGGAACCCAAGTAGATAAAAAGTGCCCACAGGAAGTTAAACCCGTTTGAATAGAATGTGAATTTAGAAGCTGCAGCTATTTCTACTGGAAATTCTCAGGAGGTCACTAAAAACCAGAACCTCTTGACACAAGTGCCTGGGAAAAAAAGCATAAGAAAAATCAGCTGATCTGTCTAAACGTCTATCAAATACAGCAACAGTGCTTTTCCTATCACTAGTTGACTTCTGTTTCCATAAACACTGAAATAGTTTTCACCTAGGAAATATTACTGAGCCACGTGGCTTTCTTTCTTTTATAACTGAGCCTACTGGTGAGCCTACTTGCTTAGGTCAAGTTCCCTGTAGACATGCCTTCATCTTTCCCTTCCTAAAATTTCCTGCAGCTTTCACTTTCAGTTGTGTGGGAGTAAAAACAGACTAAAGATGTCACAAATGTCTGATAGTAGAGCCTGCTCTTCAGCTTTTCTGACTCTGTACAGTCAGACCATTTATCCTCATTGGCTTTCCAGTTCATGGCTCTCCAACAGGTTTTCCTTGGGAATAACCCATCATATTCTTGTTTTGCCAAACTGGCTATGATACAACTAACTCAGGAGTCTGGTTTGTCACACAGAATGTGTGTTGCTCAATCTGCAAAAATATTCCAAAAAGATTCAGTTTTATTGTGCTCACAAGAGATCAGGGAGGAGAACTTTAGAAAAAGATATGAGCCCAAAATAGAGCAAGTGATATATAGGATGGTCTCTCTATGGCATCTATGGCAGGTCTGTAGCTGAAAGTGGGCTGGGTCCTACACCAGATTGTTGGAATTTTTTCTCATGGTGAGTGGAGAACAACTGAAAGGAGCTTTGCTGCTCCAGCAGTCTGCAAAATCACTGTAATTAAATGGATGAAAAAGCAGAATTATAAAAAAGAAAGACCTGCAAGCACTCATCAGAAATGAGTGTTCTGAAAGGAATTAAAGTTTGCATAATTATAATCCAATAATTGGGGCAATTAAAGAAGTTGTGACATATCCAGAACAGAAGACCTAGAAGAATAATTCTTGTGTGCTGTCCCTACCTAAATGAAATTTCTGTTTGTGGGGTAAAAAAATGTAAAGATAGGAAAATTTATTAGGTAGAAATAGACTCTAGAAAAGCTGAAGAAGAATATTATTGTAGTGAAAAGATTGCTTCAAAACAATCAGTATAAAAAAACATACTTAGCTTTTCCAATTTCCATAGGAAAAAAAATCTGTGGTGTTAAATGTATTAGCATGATTTCCTTTTTAGGTCCTTCTGTGGTATATGCCGGCAGTGGACCCTAAGGGCTGTGAATGCAAGTTCTAAACAACTCTTTCAGTGCCAAACAGGCTTTGGGCAAAAACTGGTGAAACAAATCCAGAGCCAAGAGCTGGGAGCCTTGTTGGTTTGCCCCTACAGCCCATGGGCACCCCCGCCATGTGGGGGGAGGCTCTGCTATACTGTCTGCTTCATTACCTGTGTTCACAGAACCACAGAATGGTCAAGGCTGGGAGAGACCTCTAAGATCATCAAATCCAACCATCGTATTAACTGAGTGCTTTTGGAAGCATCTCACAGGGGAGAGGTGCTACAGCACATCTTGTTTTACTCACCCATCCCTTGCTTTCCCAAGTCTCTGACAGGAGCAGTGCCAACACAGGAGCCTTTGCTTCTTTCCAAGCCGGATGCCCACGCGCCACCTGCTAATTTCAGGGGACATTTAAGCAAAAGCTCCCAGGAGCCAACGCTGAGCAGCTGCTTTGGGCAACTTCCATACCCAAGGACAGCTGGGGAGAATGGGGCCTCCAGAGAGGCACCAACCTGGAGCCGAAGCCTGTCCCTCAGGAGGAGCCCCAGAGCCGAGAGGCTGTGCAGCGTCCCTGCTGTGCCCAGCACAGCCCCTTCCCCCCAGCAGTGCACCCACCTCAGCACCCAGCACATCCTGCCCGTGACAAAGGGTGGCCATGGTCCCTTCGGGTCTGACAAAGGCCCTTGGGGAGATGGATCCTGTGGGGACAAATCCCCACCGACCTGCAGTGGCAGCTGCTTCTCTCTGCCGCCCCACCCCGTGCCTCAGGGAGGGCCCTGCCCCATGGCGAGTGGGGCTCAGCCTCACCCACAGCCCTTGCAGCCTCCAAGGGGAAGCGAAGGAGACAGAGGTGGGGGAGGGCACCAAGTCTATCTCAACTACTGCAACAACGACATGTTTTTTAACCTGTATCCATTACGGTGACTGGGTTCAAACATCCCTGTTTGTCCTTCCTCTGGCAATGGGTCCAGTTCTCCACCCCTGTGGCAACATAGATGTGAAAATGCTACCACAACAGGTTTCGCTTTAGCTCCTCTTGCAGGCCCCAGAAGGGGCTTTCATACCTGAAGGCTTGTCTTTGTTCCTTTTTATTTAACAGTCTTATTTTCCCCTACTGTTTCATGGATCTAATAAAAGATATCAGCTCCTTTTACAGACTGCCTCACTGCCATTCTGGTTTGGTAGCATTTCAATCCCCTCCTTGATACACATCTTCTTCAAGCCTGTGGGAGTGTGAAAAGTGTAGATGGATGATCTCAATGACCACAACAGTCACCTTCTGCACACTTGCAACTTCTTCAGACAGTCCCTCTTCAGACCTAAGTCCCTGCACTGCTCCAGCCTTGCACGCCTGTTGTACAGAGCCAGATGCAGGACTTCACACAGGGTCTTGTGAGAATGGAGTAGATGGGGAGAATCCTCCTCCTCCTCCACCTGTGGCCACATTTCTTTTGATGCAGCCCAAGATACGGTTAGCGTTCTGAGCTGCATATGCACACTGCCAGATCGTGTCCAATACACCAATTGCCCTAAGTCCTTGTCTGCAGGCCTGGACCCAGTTTCATATATGTATATATTCAAGATGCCTTGCTGCTTTTTCCAGGCACTTTTCATTTCTTTCATTGCAGACTGTAAAGAACCCTTCAGCATCCATTCCATTCATCACCCCCTTTGCTGACCACTACCATAAGCTGTATTTCAGCAGGACCCATCAGTTCTCTACATTTGTTTAAAAAACTAGAGTGCCAAATAGGAATTTTCTGGCCTGAACTTAGTGGCTCAGACACCTCTGGCAAAGATTCCTTTACCTTTTCCCAAAACTGACATCTGCATGACTTTCCTGTGTGAATGGCCTCTGCTGCTCTTTGGACTGGGTTTCAGGGGCCACCAACCTCCCCTGCAGAGGCAGGCACTGACTCATACCCCTGCCTGCCACCTCTGCAAGGAAGAGCTGAGGGATGTCATATACGATGTATGGAGCCACATTTCAGGACTTGTTCCTTTAACCACCAAAGGGAGAAATAAACCTTTCATTGGGATGAGTCTGGGAGGACAGTATTACAAAACAAGTAGCAATAAAACCTTCACAGTACCTCAGAATGGAATGTATCATGTGTTCATCAAAGAGGTTCAGTCTTACCTTTTCTTTTTCCCTAGTTTTTATTGTTTTAGATTCTCTCTCTTTTTTTTTTTTTTCTTTTTTTTTTTTTTTAAGACTTTGGAATATATTAGTTGCTAGGGAAACCACTTTCCTGGTGATGGGTGTAGTTCAGAGACATTTACAACACAAGAATGAATTGTATTTATAGAGTGTTTTAAAATGTTTATTGGAATTTGTGACATGGGATGCACGGTGATTTGTTTTAAGTGGAAAAAAATCTAAATGTAGATCACAAAATAACAGTGTACTATTGTACATGAAGACCAACTCACCAAACATTTTTTTAGTCAGTGAGTTACTCCCACACTAATTCCAAACTCAGCATGTTTTATGGTTTTTCAGATCATTAACTCAAAAAAGGAAACTTTGATCAACATTTGTAACAACCTCTACCTCTAAGACAGAGAAAGAGAAATTAATAGGAGCCATGAACATTTGTATTCAGGAGGTGAGCTGCAGGATTAGGGACAGGCAGGGCCCCCAGGGCTGGTGTCCAACACCTGGGATTCCTCTGCAACTGCCAAACAGGCCGCGGGGCTGCACGGGGGGGGCACGGCCCCTCTGGCTCTGCCTCACCTTGTCTCTCCTCTGAATTCCTTGCCTCTCCACTGCAATGCTGCTAGCAGCACCTCTCAGCAGTAGTGCCCTACAGACATGTGGCTGAGAGGCTCCTTGGTAATTGTTACCACACCAAAGTTCTACCAGTTCCCTTTACACTCACCAACCACTTCCTTTATTTTTAGAATCTTCCAGCAAAGGGAATTTGATAACCAATCCTGTTCCATGGCTTCTCTGTTCCAATCCCAGCTGTGAGCATTTTTTCATTCATCTGATTTTCTTTCCTGCAAATCAACATTTTTTCAAGTCTTTTAAGATGGGTAACATCCAGTTACTAAGTTTCACAGGCTTCCTAAAGGGCTATTACAACCAAACCTCCCTAAAAGATAATTACTCGCAACCTTTCTCCCTGCCTGAGAAGGAAGAACCTTTCTATTCGTTTGCCTTTGAGTCTGAATCAAAAGGTTTCTGAAATGAAACCTATTCCTGTGACCTCAGCTCCCCTCAGTAGCTCCCTGCCACAGAAGAGCCCTGCCATCTTGCAGCTTCCATGCTTGTAATCCTGAGCAAGCAGGACTGTCCCACAGTTTGGGGGGACCCCCAGCCCCTGTTCATGCAGTGCTCATCAAACCCGGCATGCTTCCAAGAGAAACACATTTCAGGCTCCAGGAGGACAGCTTATTCATTTTTTAAAAAGAGGAAACTAAACCTTTATGATTTTTCTAAGATTAAACACAGAAAGCCTTTCCAGATTTATGACCTGCCAGGGTCATTACGACCTTTCCAAGCTCTTGAAGCGACTTCTGTGCTGGCAGCAACTCCCTCCACTTTAGCTACATTCAGCATGGTGGGTCAAGATAGCACCAAATTTATCTCTGTTTGGCTTGAAATACAAAGATACCAATCACATCTCTGACCTTCACAAAAATTAATTTTTCAATGTGGTTGGGAAATGTGAAATGAAACATATATATACCATTGCTTTAAGCCTCTTTTAACCATCTCTAAGGTACTGTTCCCAACTGGGCAGTGATAAAATAGAATCATAGAATGATTTGTGTTGGAAAGGACCTTACAGACCATTTAGGTCCAAACCCCACTGCCACGGGCCAGGACACCTTCCGCTAGAGCAGATTACTTAGACCCCCATCCAGGCCCCCTCTGGTGCTGGAAGGTGCTATAAGGTCGTCCCAGAGCTTCCTCTCCTCCAGGCTAAACATCCCCAACTCTCTGAGCCTGTCTTCATAGAAAAGGGGTTCTGTTTCTGTGATCAACTTAGTGGCCTCCTCTGGACTCGTTCCAACAGGTCCATCTTTCTTGTGTTGGGGGCCCCAGACACGGATGCAGCATTCCACTTTAGGTGGAGTCTCACAAGAGCAGAGTAGAGGGTGAACCAGAGGTGAAAGAGCACTGGATGCATGACCCTCTGCATTTTAAAGAAAATATTATGAACACTTAGGTTATTCAGATTAGCTTCATGAACAAACCAATTGATCTGTGAGGATCCATCCATAGGTAACCTTGTAATCTTGTTCTCTTCTGTAGAAAATGGTTTTCTGCAAGGCAAAGGTGCAGGAAAGCATTAGAAAGCCAACAGAGATGCAAGGAGGTCAGGATGTGGATGATTACACAGGCAAAATGGTTTGTTCTGGCTTACTGCTGTTTCTGATGGCTGTAGCTACTGCCAAAGCTAACACAAATCCCTATACATGGCATGGATGATCTACACTACTTTCCCGAGGTCTTAGCTCTGAAAGCACTGGCCTCAGTATTTAAGGGCTAATTCTTTGGGATCAATCTCTGTTCTTGCTCTGAAGCAAGTACTTTTATATATAAGGACTCTTTTGAGGCCATCAGAGAACTACAGCAATGTTCCTCAGCATCCTACATTAGCCAGGCTGTATCTCACAGAAACATAGCTTTTATGTTTGGAAGATTTTGACTCATGCAGCATTTAAAGGTGAAATATAGACATACAATGATAAGGAACTACCTAAATAGTACAAGGCAGCAACTGCACACCTGAATTTATTAGTGTATTTATCCCAAGAACAACAGTTTGAGAAAGGGTAATGTTTTTATATCAGTCACACCAAAGGGGAAATGAGAAAGCAGAACAGGGATTTGACCCACACCTCTCCAGTCCTGGGAACATACACTGTGTTTCTTCTGCCCTTCCTCTCCCCAGGACCTCTGCCTTTGCATGTGAAAAGAATTGCAGGTCAGACTGAGCAAAGACATATTTTCCTTTTCAACTCCATGTGCAAAGTTCCTGCCCCTGGGGAGATTGGCAAGGCTATGGACTATTTTCTACAATATGGTCCTAAATGCATTCTCTATATTTTGAAATGAAACAAGGTTTTCAAACTTCTGGTGGTAGAAAGGACTCCAGCTGAGGAAGCTTTAGGGGATACACCTCAATTCATTGTAGAGAGCTTTTCTTTCCTTGTGGTCTTTGGGATATTTAGTAATCTGTGTGTCTGGCATTCCTGGCAATTTTTCTCTGCTTTCCCTCAGGGTAGTAATTTGGGGCTTTTTAACAATTATAGTCAAGGAGTCAGTGTTTTACTTCATTGCAAGCAATATGTACAAGTGACCCCTGTGGTGGATCTCAGCAGGGATATGGCCAGGAAAACGCACTGTATTGAATCAGGGTCAGTCAGCATAAATTGCACGAGTCAGGTTCAACTGCTTCAGGTGTTTAGATGTGCAATTCCAATTGCTATTCATGCTCTGCTTTGACTACTGATTGCATCTATTTTACTCTGACAACAGCAGACTTCCCTAATTTTTCTTTTTAAATGAACTGTGTAATTTTCCCATCCTCCTCTGCCTTTCCTGAGTCCCCATGCCATGTAAATCCTCTTCCTCCTCGAACGGCTGCAGTCCCCAGGCACTAAGGGGTTTTTGTCTTTTACAAGGTGAACTTTCCCAACATTGTTCATCTCCTGAAACAAGGAGGACTCGCCATCAATGCAGGGGAAGCAGGTTAGGGATCACTTAAACAAGCTCAGCATACCTAAGTCCATGGGCCCTGATGAGATGCACCCATGAACACAGAGGAAGCAGGCAGTTGTTATTGTGAGGTCACTCTCAATAATCTTTGAAAAGTCATGGTGACAGGGCGAGTGTGAAGACTGGAAGAAAGCAATGTAACTTTTGTCTTCAAGGAAAACAAGGAGGATCTGGGAAACTACACACTGCCCAGCTACACTTTGAAATGTGCAAAGGTAATGACAAAAATCCTCTTCATAACTCTTTACAAACACTTGGAAGACTAAAAAGTGATTAAGACCTGTTGCTGTTCTCCCGGGGACGGCAGGGAAAAGCAGCATAAAAATCCAGTACACGAAGTCCAGTTCAGTTAGTTTTACTTCAAATATACGTGCCTTATATAGGATACATCATACAAGCATATGCTATTGGTTAACAATATTAACACCCCCTTAAAGCTATTGGCTAATTATGAACAAGTCTAACAAACACCAGGAGCAGGATGTTTTCATTCTTGTGATAACAATTCTCATAACAAAGTTGCAGAAACATGAAAAACTTTCACTCAATCCATGAGAAAGTTTTCTAACCAGACATGACAGCAAAAATATGCCTGAGTCTGTCTCTGCCCAGGCTTCCTGCATCCACAAAGACCAGTCAGCATGGATTTATGAAAGGGAAATCGTGTTTAACCAACCTCAGAGCAGTCCACAATGAGAGGAGTGGGTTGGTGGATGAGAGGGAAGCAGTGGATATTTTTTATCTTGACTTTAGCCTAGCTTTCAGCACAGTCTTCCAAAACATCCTCAGACACAAGCAGATGAAGTATGGGATTGTTAAGTGGACAGTGAGGTGGACTGAAACCTCTGCTGTTTTGTGATTCTGGTAACACTTAGGATCAGCCTCTTCTCATACTAGAGAGCTGTAGTCTCCAGATGTTTCTGTTTGAATTAGCCATGTGCAGTGTGGCATATCTGGAAAGTCATCTGAAATCTGGCATATGAGAAACACCCTGGGGCAGCAGGATACAGACTTTGTGGCCCTAAAGACAGCAGCATCAGCAGTGTCAATGCCACATGCATGCTTTGCTCTCCTTGTTGGGTTATTTGATTTCTGTGAGCAATGTGAGATGATCTGTACAGCACAGATAGTCTCTTAGGGACAGGGCAAGCCAGGAAGCTCTTTGGCCAACTTTTCACTCTGAGCTCATTTCTGCTGTTTTCATTTAGAGAGGAAGCAGAACTGTCTTGGAGGGCATGTCTCAGATGAGTGTTTTTCATTTCTCCAAATCAGTTGTGTCAAGATTTAAACTTCACATCATTTGGCAATTGTATCATCAGTGATGTGGCTTAAGTGTTCTGTTTCCAAGGGTTGCCCAATTTATTTGTTCTTCTGAAGACAGACAGTCATAAATAACATAAATCACAGCACAAGAGTGTCCTTTTTGCTCAGTGCTTTCTGTGCCTGGTGGAAACTGTTAAGCAAAGGTCAAAGCCACACGGCAACTGGGCATCCAGCTCCTTTTTGTTTCTAGATGAGATAGCAATTTCCTGTAGTAGGATCGGGTCCCTCACTTCTTCAGCCCCAGCAGAATGTCCCTGCCAGGACATGGCCTGGACCAGTTGGTGGGGCCTTCTCCTGCCCCAAACACCAGGTGGGGAGTAGAGGCACAAGGACATGCTGCTGACCTCGTGTCTGCAGCCTCTCTCTCCCCTGGCACCTGCAGGTGTCAGGGTCAGGTGGTGGCAGTCTTATACTGGGCTCTGGCACCTACAGCAATGAGTAATGACTGCCACATGAACAGCTGTGACCAACCTAATGTCTGTGGATACTATAAACATTGGGTGTCATGAAAAGCTGTTTGCCAAACATCCAGATTTCCTCTCCTCAAGTCACAGCAAGGACAGGAGGTAACAACCATGATCTTCAGCACAGACAGCAGTGGCTGTGGGCAGAGCAGCATCCCTGGAGGCAGGGCCCTCCAAGCTGACAGCAAAAGCAGCAGTACATTTCAGGGCAGCGAAGGGCTAGTTCGTGTTCTTTGCCTCTAGACTTCCCTGATTCCCCACAGAGAGGAATGGGATTCCCTGCCTGAGAGGCTGGAGACGGTAGGACAGGGGAGTACACATGGCGTGACTGGTGACTCCTGCACTCAGAGGAAAGTCCAGGGGTAGGAGGAGAGCAGGAGAAAAAAGATTTAATGTCTGGTCTTGGGATGGGTGAATACAGGATGAGCAAACAGACTTTGGCCAAAGTGAGTTAAAATAAAAAGTAAATGGATGTTGTCTTGCCAGTTTACTCCAGTGAAGTCAATGATACATATTGGTCTCTGTATGCACAGGAGAAAACTTTAGGTCAGAGTGTAATCCTGCCCTGACCTTCCTGCACTTTAATGCATTTAATCACCCCACCAAGGACAGAACTTTCTAGAAGCCCCAACTACCTGCCAAGAGCCATCCCTGGAGAAATGAAAACCAAAACCTGTTCCTCTTTGCACAGATGTGTTAGTGCTTGGTGCTCCAAGGCAGGGAACCAGTGGAAAGCCTCAGCCAGCAGGGCAGGTATGGCAGCTCCCTGCTGATGGGGGATTCATGGCAGAGTGCAGGATTACCTGCACAGACCACCATCACACCACCGGCACTATGGAAAGTGACAGATCAAAGCAGTGAAACACACAAAGCTCACTTGAGAGGCATCACCCAGCAGGTTACTGGGCTGCTGGTAACCTGCTCCCCTTTCTTCCTCTTGCTCAACACACAATGCCTCTCTGGGGATGGGCAGAGGGAGATTTTTCCCTCCAATTCAAGCCAGGTATGTTCTGGGGTTGTATTTTTTTATAGCTCAATAGTTAATAATAGTTGTGTAGCTCATTTAACAGGGGTTCTGGTGTTACTTGACTTGCTCTAACTTAAGCAGACAAGGCACTCACTGAGTATTTCATTGCAATAATACTGAAACTCTTGTTATCCACCACCTTTCTCTTGTGAACTTCCAGAAAATGCTCCTTCAAAGATACTGAATTATTTACAGCTTAACCCTGCTCCCTCCCAGTGCCTTGTGGAGCCCTTCCTTGGAGACAGAGGAGTTTGCCTCACTTGTTAAATTCACTGTTAACATTCACTGTTAATGCCTTTATGCACAACAGTAGTGACAAATGTCAGGAAGAAAAGTTCGTCTTCACCCAGATGAAACTAATCTCCATAACCATGATTTGCACGAGGAGACCACTTACAAGCTTGTCTGTGTCCTTCCTGCAGCATGGCAGTGAGTCCCAGAGCCCACAGCGCTGGCTCCCAGCCGTGGCAGCAGGAGGAGAGTGCTGCTCCATGGCATGCAGCAGCTGGGCTGGCGTGGCCTCTGGAGCTTGGTGAGGTTGCAGCAGATCTCCACACAGCAGATCTTGCCTGTCCCTGTGATAACCGTCTGGTTTGCTCTTTCCTGTAAAATTAATGCTTTCTCAGAAGGTCCTTTCTAGGCACCTGCCAAGGGAGTGCTTCAGTATTTTTCAAAATTTGGTCTCTTGAAAGTCCTATTCTTGTAAGAGAAGAAAATCTCATTATTCAGCAAGAACCTTAACATTTTTCTAAGCAGGTCTTTTTAACCTTATCAGTGTGTTTTTCTTGGCCACTCACACCCCCTCAAACAACATACTACTCCAAGCCTGATCACTCCTTCATACTGGAAACCTGGTGTCCTGAACTCCAGGCAGCCTCCTCCCTCCCTCCTGTCATTGCATAGAGTGGATTTATGGTTTTCCACAACTATTCTTGAAGTTTAATTTCACTTTTAAAAGTCCATTCAAAAATTTATCTACTTGAATAAAATCTTGGTCTTACATGGCAGAAATTGTGAAGCTGGGCTTGGCTTCCTCTGCCAAGCTCTCCCTTGTGAGTTCTTTGGGTTCTAGTAATGGAACAGTATTAAAGTACTATAAAGATCATTTGTGATGATATAAATAAAACCTGAAAATAGATGTTGTATAGCAGGCTTTCTTCCCACGGAGATACTAGAACTGTGTCTCTTTCCCCCCACTGCCTACTTTCATCATTGAACTTGGTGCAACTGAATCTTTGGTCCTCTAAATTGGTCACCAAGTTCAAAAGCTTTTGGTGGAATCTGTCAGGCTTGACAAGGTGACTGCTTAACATTCATTTTGTTAGAGAACTGTATAAAAGGCCCTGTGGAAGCATCTGGACAGGCTGAATTGATGGCCCAAAGCCAGTTGTCTGAGCCTCAACAAGGCCAAGTGCTGGGTCCTGCACTGGCATCACAACAACCCCATGCAGAGCTACAAGCTGGAGACAGAGTGGCTTGTTCTGTAAGGTCTTTTGGAAAACCTTAACTTAGTCTTACTGTAAACCTGGGGTAACATTTTCTCTGTTCAGATGCCATTAGTTTAAACTTGGTTTAGGTTACAAGTTTTCTATAGCAAACCATCTTCAAGGCCTGATGAGAAGCTGAACTGCAATTTTAGGACAAGATGGTCAGGAATGCTGCTGTGCTGAAGCTCAGTGATCACCAGTTGATAACAGTGCATCCCATTGTTATTTTTAAAATTCCTGTGAACATCAGTAATGACATGCTGACAATACACTGTATGATTATGGTCTCATAAAAGACTCTAATTTGAGTCCTTCAAGAAGAAAGAAGAAAAACTTGATTCACTGTGTTGCACACACCCAGACAAATATTCATCTTATCATCAGATTACTTTTCATGGTAGTTTGTCAGGTTCTACAGACTTTTGTAGGTTTTTATGTGAAAAATTTAAGAAGGCACACTTTTTAAAGAGGGAGCAGGTTTCAAACAAAATTGCTGGCAACTGTGTTAGCACCCTTTCCCCTCTATTACCACTGGGAAATGTGGCTGACTTTAATATCTGTAAGTTTATTTTTCTCAGACTTTACTTGACAGGTCACCATCTGTCTAGACACTGTCAATTACTAATATGTGTACTCAAGGCAAGTATAAGTGTACCCATTATTTTCTTTCTCAATATTTTGAGAATTAAATTTGTGATTAAATTTACAGGGAGAACAGATCTAACCCACTATATTCTCGTTTGTCATTTAAGGCAGATGTCAAATCATCCAAAACAAATTGAAGACCTTTGCATTGATCCAAAGTACAGAACTTGTGATAAGTACCCTGAACCTCAAAGGTCTTCTTGAAGTTGTATAATAGGAACAATCTTTTCCTTATCCCCTCCACCAATCCTCCAAAAAAAACCAGTGAGGTGTGGGAAGGCTACACCCACTGGGATAAATCAGCTAGTAAAAAACCCATAAAGCCCCTGATATATATACTCTTAATGAAAACAGGCTGTAACTAGTTATTACTTTCATACACATTTCTCAATTTTCCTTTATATTAAGACATTAGTGTATTTTACTCTACACTAAGCCACTGAATCCTATTCCCCAACCCTGAGATGCTTGCTCCTCAAGTTGTCCTGACAGCAAAAGTCAGCTCTTTGTGTGAACACTGAGTCAGGACGCAACAGAAAATGGGTTCTAGGGAAAAAGGAGGGGAAAAAAAATTTTTTTAGGTTTTTTTCCTTGAAATATGCAACTGAGAGCTAATAAAACTTAATACCCCTATAAAATATCTTAACTGGCCATCCCAGGTTAGTAAGTTCTGAACTATGAAGTAGTAGACCTAAACCAAATTTCTTATCAGTGTAGATAGAAAGGAGCTGCCTGAACCCTCCTTGCAGTGAGAAACTCCTACAGTATCCTCTTAATATTATGAGAGAGGATTGCTCCTTTTTGCTCCCCAAAGACAGCAGCTGATGCAACACCAAACTTTGGTGGAGACACACACCTTCAGCTCATGGGTTCACCTTTCTGCTCTCACTGAGGCACCCACTCACATCCATGTTTACCAGTTTTACAGGGCTTCTGGGGACATATTTGTTATTCCTTATTAAAGCTGTTCTATAACAAATAGATTATTTGCACATACTGCAGGGCAGATGTCCAAAACCCCCAAAAGCATGTCTGCTTGGCCCTGGCTGGGGCCACCAACCTTGCCCCAGCAAACTTAGACTGAACAGAAATGTTCAGAGCAGGGTAGGGACTGAAATGATGACTCCTCTTTGGGAACGTACACTCTCCAAGTGGCACTTCTTTTCAGTGCATCATCCTTCATCATGTAACTTTTCATATTGACTGCCTCAGATACCACTTGGAAGCCGTGATTCTGTGATTCAGATAATTAAAATCCCTTCTAAGGATTGGCCTTTCTGTTTATTCCCATTCGGTTGTGTTACTGTGAATGTCTTCCTAGTGCAGAAACCTCAAGAGATGAATGCTCGCCAGGCAAAATGTAATGTGTAATGATTTCTTGGTCCATTTCCTCTATTTTTCCTGGAATGTTCTCAAACTTTAAATAAGTTGTAGGGGAAAATAAACATACTTAGTTTATGAAGTAGTTATGAACAGGAAAGTGTTACACTGTGGCAAGCCATCTCACGGCACAACACCAACGGTGTGTACTGCCCCGGAAAACAGAGGAAGCTGCATGCCAAAGCTCTTGTTTAGTACTAAGCTGCAATCACCTGCAGGGCCAGCACTTACTTGGAAATAAAATATAAAAATTAAAAAAAAAAATTAAAAAATTAAAAAGGAAAAAAATCAGGTGAATTCCTTTGCTTTAAAAAAAAAAAAAAAAAATAGTTTTAAAATTAAACCAGGCAGAACTTTTGTTTTTAGCAACTTCAGCAATCTCTTACCCTCATGGAAGTAGAATCAATTAAAAGAAATTTGTCATTCCTTCAGAAATAAACTGTGTGGAAAAAATGCCTACTCATCTTGACCTTTCACATTAAAGAAGTATTTAATTTGGCAGGATTTAATAGTCTTAGTTTCCTTACCTCTGCATCATATCCAGCTGTTTCTCATAGAGTACTCTAAGACTAAATTAATAAACGTCCTACAAGTATCTTCAAAAGATGTCAAAAGACTTGCAGCTACCAAGGAAGGATGCAAATCCAAAAAGATGCAGGAATGTTGTCTTCAGAAGCAGCCATGTTCCATGATTTTTCTTCTATTCATACTCTGAACACGTGTTCCATAGAGTCGCTCTATACTGCAAAGTTAACACGTGTTTTTTACTGCCTTGAATGACAGGTACACACCAGCACGGTTTACCTTTCAAATGGGCTACTCTACCAGAGCTGAAAGGAGTTTTAGCTAAGACAGAATACCACTTTTATATAACTTCAGAAGTTCTATTCAATAACAAAGTTTTGTTACTCTCTCCAATCCTTTGTTTCAGTCAATATTATGTAGAACTTCTGGCTCTAACAGTTATTTTAAGGACTCAGGAACTAGACTCTGGACAGGCTGGAGGCAAGGCAAAGTATTAACTGTTCCTTTTAAGCAAACAATTATGGAAGTCATTTTAATAAGCAAGCTGCTAGTCTTTAGTAGGACTAGGACAAAGGAGGACAAAGCTTGAATGCAGACTGAGCAACAATCAAATGGAAATCTTTGATTTCTCTATAGGTGTTACTAATACTAAGTAGCATAGGTAACAATAATTTCTGAAATCCAAACTTTCACAAATGTACAGCAGCTTTTATGTTTTTCTCTATTGGACCATAGAAAAAATGGTGATGCACCTCAGTACTTCGGCCATTTTAAAGCCAACAAAGGTTTCCACATACACTGGCACACATTCCAAGGGAATTATTTTGAAGTTAAAAAAAATCCAAACAAAACAGACTCTATTGTTCTCTCTCATTAAATAAAGAACCTCATGTAAACACCACATGATTTTTAAATCCTGACCAGCTTGGCTCAGGGCTATCAAGTGACTTGGGAGCTGGACTAGCAGCTGGACAATGTCTACTTGCTGGTCCCTTGCTCAGGGTGCTGAATTACATAGTCTATTTACACAAAAGGTTTAACTGATGCCAATCTCCAACCAGACTGACACAAATCAGCAATCACCTGAGCAACTTCTCTACACGAAACTGTACTCTGCGGTCTTTAATTCCAAGAATGATGTTTCTGTCACCTTTTGTAGCCCTCCTTCCATTCTTATAAGCGAATTTGTCTCAACTCCTTCAATAAAGTCTTGGGAAAAAGGACTGTATAGATGCACACCTTACTGTTTTAGTCAAGTTACTAATAAAATTAGTAAAGGACAATTTCACAGCAGTAAACTAGTTATACCAACTGTTGGGGGTTGGATTGTCTTTCCTTTTGTTTCCTTTTAACAGTATAGAATTTTTTTTCCATTCAGTTGCTAAATGACCCTTATCCCTGAGTACTTAAGAAGAACAAAGGATACAGCTAAGCCTGAAAGAGAGGGCCATCTATGTTTACTGTTCTGTTGGGGAGTTTTCTCTCGAAGCGGGGTGGAGGAATATCTCGAGAATTGGGGACTGGTAAAAGACGAGGGCAGAGGCTGAGCGGGACTGGGGTTTCGGAGGACGACACGGGAAGGGGCTGCTCTGCTGGAGAGAAGTTTTCGCTGCTGCCACTGGAGCCCTGGCTTGGAGCTGTTTTCTTCTGCCTCTTTGGGTGAGCCTCTGCTTGTGAGAGCAGCCACTGAACCTGTTGCCATCTGCTCGGGTGCCCGGAATCCCTGAGCTCGCCTCTCCTCGCTGGGCTAGGAGCCGGGCGGCTGCTGCCCCCGCCCCCACCGCTCCTTCGGCACTGCTCTGGGTTTCACTGCGCTGCAGCTCCGCTCCCCCGCCTGCCGAGACGTCCTGCCGTCCCAGTTTGCTGCTTTCCAAGAATCCTGCTGGGGCACTGGGATCGACTGCTCCAAGGGGGTTTGTGAAGCAAAGCCTCCCTTCCGTTTTCTTTTCCCCTGCTGACTGAACCACCATAGCACGTGCTCCCTGCCGGCTGTGACCATCACTGCACCGAGGGGGGAAAGTGCCTTCTGGCCAGGGGGTCAGGACCGGGTCCTTGGTTCTGTTTGTTGTTAGTGCCATAAGAGTCGTTGTTTGTTTGCTCTGTTATAAATCCTAGTAAAGAACTGTTATTCCTACTCCCATATCTTTGCCTGAGAACCCCTTAATTTCAAAATTACAATAATTCGGAGGGGAGGGGTTCACATTCTCCATCCCAAGGGAGGCTCCTGCCTTCCCTAGCAGACACCTGTCCTTCAAACCAGGACACCAACTAATGTCATTACATGATAATTACAAGGACAATAAAACTAAATTAAATAAACAGAGTCTCTTAATTAGAGTCCTGGACTACTGAAAAACACTACAGAGAATGAAGGAAAAGCAACTAGTCACCAATTCTTTGCTGAAACAGGTGCTATTTTAAAAGCTGCACATAAACAAACAGTAATAGTATCTGCTCATTAACCATTTCAAAACACAAAACTAGCTTGACTCTTAAATCACTTAATGCAAGCATATTTATCACAGCTCAGTCTCATATACAGAAGGCTCACATGATTTTCTCGGTGAAGGAATATTTCATATAATCTCAAAATAATCATTGCTTGAGACTTCTGTTGAATCAACACCTCAATTTGTAACTAACTAGCTTTTCCTTACACCCACACTAATACATGGCCAAAGCAAGGAAAAACAAAAGGTCAGAAGAAGCAACTAAGTCTTGGTATGAAAAGAGGTCAGAGTTAAAAGGCTCCTCTATTACATCAAACTTGCTTATTTGACAAGACTGTACCTAAACTAATAATCAGTATCATCATCAGACTCTTGTGGCAAAACTTTTGACACTTCTCAGCAGCCAGAATCAGACCTTTACCTTTCACCCTCAACAAAAAGTGTAGGTAATTAACTTTGCAGTATTTCAAAACATGAAGCTGATATCCTAAGCAGTTGCTTTTCCTTAGAGCAATGAGAACACAATAGACTCCTTATTAAACATTCTGTTGTATGAAGTGATAGTGAAACTGCAGTCTAAGGACACAGAACAGAGTCTTGTAGGCAGAGCCTTATTACAGTAGCTAGAAACATCATGAACTTTCGGATATACACATCCTTATTGAGAAGGCATGTACCTGAAAACTTCTCTACTTTTCTCAGATAACCAGTAAGTAGTGTAATAAAAGGTCATTAAGAGGTTAATTCTACCTGTCAATCTTACCTGGCATGCAGTTTATGCATGGTAGCTTGTAACTAATCACCATTAACTGTATGAAAATACGGATTTCTTGGGAAAATAAGAAATTGCAAGGGATTGCATGTTCAAAATCATGATTTATTGATGTATTTTTTAATCATGTAGCTCCTTGCAAAGATACAGTTTATAAATTATAGAGCAAGTATAATTCTTTCCACAGCTTTCACATTTTAGTCCTCAAGTCCAGGTCAGTATTTTGAAACAAGATGGTCAAAGGTAAATTATGCAAAATGGCTTAAAAAAAATATATACTAAAAAGCTTCAGTTCTTCCAGGATCCAAGACACACACACAATAAGCAGCATTACAATGTCTGCACTACACCCCCAAGCGATATATGCAGGAGAAGCAGCGTACAGTACCTGCACCAGACCTCAAGGAACACTTCATGATTAGCAGTACACAGCACCTGAACATCTACAGCAGCCTCAAAATATATCTTAGTAAAACAAATGCTCAAAGGGTTTACAGCATGTGTGGCAAGGTTAGATGAAGGGTTGTAGCACATTACAATCATTACAATCCAAGTGAGCCCTGCTGACCTGTGCATTCACACCAGGCCAGTGCACAAGCAGAACAAACCAGCATTTCACCCCTGCACTGTGACACTCCCCAAGCAGGGGTTACATACCTGCAAACTCATCCTACAGTACATGGGAACAACTCATTGCTTCTATCGCTCTTCCCTCTGTGCACAACCCATGGAAAAGGCAGGCTCCACTAAACTTTGACCAAGATCAAATTACATTGCTGACCAACTGACCACTACTGCATTGGTGAGGATGTACCTCTGCAGTTAAATTTTATACTTCACGCTTGCTTGCCATTGACTGTTTTTCCTTAAGGTTGATGTCAACAAAATGCCAGATCTTAAAGGCAAACAAAACAAGTTTAATTTAAAGAAAACATTTATTTGAAGTTCTTTTAAGTCACACAGTTTAACAGATGACAGCTTTCTCCCTTTTCACATTTCAAGTCTTCACCAGAGACCACACACACTGTCCCATGGACAATGAGATTTTCCTATTGATTCCTTTTGAACAATTCGATGTCTAGGCAGATGAAGATTCACATTTTAAGCAAACTGATTTAAAAATACTTTTTAAAAAACCCAACACAACAAAACTTTGTTCTCAAATTCTTATCACAAATAAAAGGTGTGTAACACTCATAAACTTGATCTCAAAACAAAATCCCAGCCATTCACAATCAAACAGAACATACTGCCTTCAAAAAATTTCCCAGAATTTTAAAATGCTCCAAATATATACACATTTATAACTTAAGTGCTTATAGCTACAATCTTTTACGCATGCAAAAGTTGTGAGAGGAGAAGGTGTTTCTTAGAGTGGCTTTTCTGAATATGCAGTAAAACTCTTCACTCGTGCAAAGAACAAAGGAGTGTACATTTTGTCAATGTCAAAAGTAGTAACAGCTGTCTCACCAGTCGATCTGCAAAGAGCATTGTAAAAGTTAGACACAAGTTGCTGTTTGAGTCTCTCAATAATGCAGTCATGTTCCATAGTACAGGGTGTGCATCAAACTACAGTTGGAATGAAGTATCTTTTGTAATGCCTTGTTCTGAAAGCATTTGAGTATTGGCTGAACCACGCTATACAGAATTTACTTCTACTTTCATATCTAAGAAACCACTTTTCCTTTCCACTCTTATGATGAGCTCCAAGATGTGAGCAGTACAGAAACTTCATGCTGAAAAGAATGTTTGCAATATACCCACTTCATAAATTAGGTATGACAACATTAGCTTTTACAAAACCAATTTTTCTGTTTATGGAAGTTACCTATACTCCCAACCCTCAGTACTTTATTTCCTGTATTTTATATTCTCACAGCTCAATAGCTGAGCTATGTTCCTGAATACTGAATATTAACAACTCTGGAAGATAAGGCCTAAATCCACCCTAACTGCCACCATCAAACATCTGGAAAGCCAACTTGCCAATAATTTGGAGTGTCAGGTGCAAGAACAGTGGTCATGGCTCCTGCCTGGTTAGTGATCAGGATGGTTGGCCACATGCCCATACTCTGCACTGCTGAATTATATAGTTAGTAACATTAGAGTGCTCACACGACAAGTACAGACATCTTTAGTCTGCACATCCACAGTGGAAAAGATATATATCTTAATGAATACACACTTTCTGTACCACATGAAGCCATTCAACACTGATTCAGTTCTGAAATCAAACACTCTGCATAAATCCTTTATGAAGCTAAAATACTGTAGTTATACTACTTAGGAAACTTCCTATTATCATTAGAACGACTTACTAAAATCTTGGGATTTCTTTACGTAGAAGTTCATTATGGTATTTCAAATCAGGACCAGTTACTGTTTTCATGACCTTTAGTCAAAGCCACCTCAGTCTAAGACTCTACATTTTCTGTACTTAGTACTGGAGAAATTAACATCACCTTTAATTCTAAATTACAGTTTAGTATCCTTCTTTGCTCTTGTTCTCCATTTACTCACCTGCAAGTGATGTGACAAGAATGATGTATCCACACAAGTTTGTTGAACCTCTGGCGCCCACTGGAGCACAACTGTAGTCCTACATGGAAACTGTGATCTGTTTCTTGAGCAGGAACTCGGCGGAAATACCTGTATTTGTGGTAATCAACTGGTTTCTGTATAGAGAAAAAAGAAGTTTCATGACCTACAAAGAACATATTGTGCAACTATTTATCCCAAGTAACTGTGAGACCAGATTGGTAAAACTCTCATACTTAAAAACAAGCACTACTCTTCCTTCAAAATACATAAATTTATATGTTAATGATGGAAGAAGTTTTCACAGAAAGCAAAAGAAGCAATGGAGGACACCACCCAACTGTGCATACTCACTGTAACACTTCTTACTCCTCACAAGTTTCTCGACTAGCACTTTGATAATCAGAAGAATTTGTAAATAAGTTGATCAAATCATTCAGAGTTCAATTAACAAATACTGCCTAGCTAGTTTTACTAAATGCTGTGGAACATAACTGCACACAGTCACATCTGATTTCAGAAGATGACCTATTCATTCTTCTTTCCTGTTAACAATGTCGACACCTAACAGCATCATACATGGAAATTAAGCCTAAGGGGGAGTACAATTGTTTAAATTTGAACAATTATTTGCCTTAATAAATTGTTACAGATTTGGGGACAAATGTAAGAGACATTACCATGCTTATTTATTTACATTTTATTTTTAATCCTTTGGTGTAATGCAAATCTTTGGGTCCCTTAAAATACTCTGAGGGAAATCTTCGTAGGAGCCCCCTTCTTAATCTATTTCTCCTCTATTCTATTTTTCTACCTACCTCTTCCTTTTTCTTCATTATTACAGCAAATACTTTGGTTTGATTGTCTGTTTCCTGGGAAAGGCGATAATGGCCAAGCAAGATTGCATCTGTTCTGGAAGGTTAAAAAGGATGATAATGTCAAGGACATAGAAATATTCTGTGTTTCAAAAGTGTGATGTTCTTGTAATACAAGTATCAGCAATGAAACAAAGAACGACTACATAGCATAATGATACAAACTATTTCTTATTTCCATTCAGTAAAGGCTCATCGATGATTTTAAATGGTGAAAACATTTTGGAAAGTCGCTTCTAATTTTCCCAACCAGGACAGTAAAAGTAAGTTAGTTGGTTCTACCTAGCCTACTGTTAAATATTTACAGATTTCTGGTGAACAGCTCAAACCTTTTGAAGTTGCAAACGATTTTCTATGTTTTTGTGTGCAAATATCAAAAAGTAGTAATTTCAACATATCCCACTGAAATCTTCACTTTCCCTCAGTTAACGAAGTGTGAGAAGGCAGTCAGTAGCAAAATGGTATCTTTAAAAGGATTGTTTCATCTACTTGCCTTAAAAATTTCAAATCACGTAAATCACAAAGGAAATCTAATTACAATATCAGGATCCTAAAATGAAAGGTATCTTTGCTTAAAGATCAAAATTTTTTGTAGTTCTTAGGAGAGAATTATAAACATCTATAACACAATATAAATAACATTGTTTTGCTAAGCCAGTATATAGAATCTGAAACAAAAGTAAATAGAAATTGCTAGGTAAAAGCAAAGTGAAAACTGTAGAGCCAAATCCAATACAAATTTCAATAACCTTGTGTTTTTAGTCCGTAAGCGAGGAACTATAGATTGAGGATCTTCAGGAGTTGTTAGCATCATAACTTGACCATCTGGAAAGAATCTCAAATACCTGCAAAAACATAATTACACAATGCAAACCTAGAAAATATATCCTTTTCCTGTTTTTTTTTCCTGTTTGTTTGCTTTTAAAATCACAGGATGTTACCCAGAAGGATTTAGAACTTAATTGGTAATAGCATTTGAAAACACATTTATTCACACATAACAGTAAAAAAGAGATCAGAAATCAAAAGAGAGTTATGAATATTGAAAGAGGAAGTTATGAGGAGTTATGAAGTTTTTGTCACCTCTATCAAAACAAGGTCGCTACCCTGGGATCAAAACTGACCTCAAGTTTCTCCATTCCTATCCACTGAGATAAGTGCAACAAAATCTCAATTACAGTATCAGTACAGAATTAGCAATGTCATATGGACATTTTCAGGTTCTGGAATCTGATTGATTTTTACACTACTCAAGTACTGTGCTAATGTTTGAAACATCAGGTTCGATGGTTTTTGTGAACAGCTTCCAGCCTTAGATGGGACAGCAGAATGAAACAATAAATGCTGGGAACATCAAGATGAACAACAGCAAAAAAACCAGGCCGAGAAAACAAACGGCAAGGCATTTACAGCAAGTTGAGAAAGCCCAGCCTCTTGATTTTTACAACTGATTACACATACGCTAAACAACTAATCTTGTATAATGGCATGTGTTCTCTTTGCTGAATTGTGTCATGTGTTCTATCAGATATGTAAAGCAAAAGTCATTTAGGGAAAGAAATCTGTAGATAAGTATTAATTGTTATAAGTGTTCAAGCTTTCACCACATGACATGGTTTAAGTGAGGATGAAACATATTTCTAACCTCATTTCTAATTATCATAATAAATCCTATTTCTAAAATCTATTCTCAAAAAATACACATTCCCATTCAGTTTTACAGAATGATTACTGTCTATGATAGCCACAGGTGGATTTAAAGAACTTAAGGGAGAGAAACATTTCACTCACTCATTGTACTACAGCTCTACCTGTAATATTCCACTTGGTGCCATGCTCGATAGAAACCATCAAGAGACTGTTCTCCTTGACGTATGTATTTTGTCTTGCTGACATATACACCTACAGAAAAGGAAGATATATGAACAAAAACTAAGAACATAAAATAGTTATGAAGAAAAAGCCAATAATCTAAAACTTTTGAGGATGATTTTGCCACTTAAATACATGGAAGTTTTTCTTTTCATCCCTTGCCCCTTTCCCTTCTCTTTGCAGATATTCTACAAATTCAAATGCACAAACATATTCAGATTAGGTCTAACAACAACAACGTCATAAACATCAAACGCAGCTGACTGTTTCTGTCACACATAATTTCCCAAAGTACAGCTTACCATCAAATCGAACGCGAGGCCTTTCCAAAAACATGTCCCTCCAAGACGCATATGGAACAAGTTTATTGCAGCTCCTGCCCCATATCTTCAAACAGACTTGATGCCAGATTTCAGGATCTCTAGTGAAAACGAGAACAAAGCAAACCGCGTAACTTCCCTACAAACACTGTTTAGCTTTTATGTATCAAAGTAACACTCTTTTACTTAGTTTGGATGCAACTAAAAGAAACTTTCTTGAACAAAAATACCTCACAATTTAAAACCCTTGACTAATTTACTTAATCCTGGAGTGTTTGAAAGCCTTTTCCCAGTGAAATTTAAGAACAGAGTATCATTTTCATCCAAGTACAGAACCACACTTCAGCACCCTGGCTCTTCTCTATGTGGCTATATGATGATGCCAACATGACAAACCCCACTCTGGAGACCTGAAACACTAATCCGTAAACAAGGCAGAGCAATTAATACTTTCTGCTGGATTTTTATTACAGTAAAGTCATCTATCTCACATGCCACTTAGTAGTGTATTCAAAAACTGATTAGCACTGTGAGGAGCTTAACATGAAAACGTCCATGGGAAGGAAAAGGAAGACATACTTAGTGCAGAGAAGCTTCACTCCAGATAAGTTATCTACAATACCTGGCACAAATGTAAAATCCTCGACAAACAAGAGATAATTGCTCCAATGATCTTAGATCCAAGTCACTTGAAACCACCCATCGGAAAATGTACATTAGTACTTCCATAGGCAACGCTAAAGAGAGAAAAGAAATCCTTGTTAGATACAACCTGTAAATCAACTGGTTATTTATAATTCCAGGTCTGGCTTTTGACTTTCCATTTAAAAATCTTACTTTTCACATTGTAGCCCAATGCCAGAGAACAAAACAAAATTAACTTATGGATTAGATGTGATGTCCATAAAGGATCCTTTTCAGCCTATTAACTTCAGAAGCAGACGTTGTGATTTTTTAGAAGTTTCCATTCTGCTATAAAAAAGTCAGTAAAAAAGATACTGTAACACAGGATGGTCTGGAAAGCAGAATATAAATCTAGAAACAGACCAACACTGCTGCTTAAAGGACACAACTCCTGAGATGATTTTACAGCAATGTCTGCAACATCTTGTCTTTACTATCAAAAAAAGAAAATACATTTTCCCAAGTGTACAACACAGCAGTTATTAAAATAAAATAATTTTTTAAACCCTGTTTTCTTTATGTTTTGATTTGCTTCACTTACTTTATTTTCTTTCCTTGACCACAACAAAGGAGATCAGGCCAAGATTTCAAAGACCAACTGATAATTTAGAATCCAGAACAAAGGCATCTGTTTTTAAGAGTAATCATAGCTCATATACACTCTCTACAATTTCAATCTCATAAGGCAGTCTCAGGATAACTGTCCTAGAACTGAAGCAGTGAAAGTCATTAACCTTCAAAAGACTTTCTATCTTTGTTATATAGACTTTCTGAGCCTGAAAACACATTTGTTGCAAAAATCTCATACAGAATCAGACAAAATCAAGAAATATAAAGATGCATACTCTTTATATTTAGAACAATTGTGTCTTACTCACACTTAAAAATTGTAATACGTATTTGCAAACCAAACTAAAAGAACCAGAAGGAAAACTAGAATACACTTACTTCAGCAAGTCCATTCCTAGAAGCTGTTACTTTTAAGTATGCCTCTGATCCTGAAAATTCTACTCAGAAATACACACAGAAAAAGCCTGTGTGACAAAAACAAGATCTTGTATGAGAACAAGATTTGTTTACCTAGTTGATAATTTTTTCTCCTTTGTATCTAATTACAGAAGTAAATGAAGAGACAATGTATGCACTTCTTCAAAGGTGGCTTTTGAATGAAGGAGACAAATGTTTTAATAAAGTGAAATGTCTATATAAATTCTGCCTCTCAACTCTTACAGCGTATCTTAACTCATACCTGAAATGTGGGTCTGGCTGACATAAACTTCAGGCTGACAAAGTTTCACTGATGATTCCTGAAGAGTTAACTGCTGCTGGAAATCCGTCAGGAGATCTGCCATTTTGTCATCCTCTTTGTTATCCTCAACACTAGAAAAGGGGCAATGCCAACACTGTAATATTGGACAAAACATACCAACAGATGTCCTCATCTTGGCATCAATCCACTGCCTTACTCTCATTCAACAGAGTTGTTTCCTGTACATTTTTAAAGCAATTTCATTTCATCATACAATAAAACAACTACTGAAATATGATCAAGTTCCTTAAGACATTGCTGGAATGCCTCTGAGAGTTAACAACTGAGGGTTTTTCATTAGATTCCCATCCCAGTTTCTTTTTGTATTTCAGAGTTTTTTATTGAGTTGCTGAAGAATTTCTTGACACCATGAAAAGACAAATCTCATCTTTTACTTTGTCTAAGATACGGCACATGCAGGAAATAAAGTGTCATTAATGAAAAGTTGTATTTGTAATCCTTCTCATAATGTAAGATATTGGAAACAATTAAGGATTATTTTTCACTCTTGTGTTACTCACTAAAGAGTGATCCTTGGTGGGTTTATTCAACAGTAATGAAGAAAAACTACTTTTTTACCTATTCTGTAAATAGGCAGAAATAATAAATTTCAGGAGCCAGAACAAGATAGCAGAACAGAAACAATAAGCTTACTACTCATCAGTAAATATGAAGAAGTACTGATAAAAGAACATACTACATTAAAAAAAAAAATCTTAATTTAAGTTCTATGTCATAATATGTTCTTTTAATAGCTGTCTGCTTGCTTGCCTCAAATAACTAGAAACTACACAAAATTCCTTGAGCACACCACAAAACACTTTCTCTCCCCTGACTTGGTATACGAGCTAATTAAGAAATTTTCCAGTCACTTTTTAATACTATTCAATTCTACTCTAAATAAGCTAACAGAATGAGCTGAGAATATAAGCAAGCATCTAGTAGACCTACCAAAGGGTTTTAAAGTATCATAGAGAAGACAACTATGTTTGGGCCCGTCATAATTAAGACTACAGCAGGATGCTGCACTGAACACACCCTCCTTTATTTTGATGAGTATGATGGTCAGTCCCAGTACGTACAGGCCACGCTCTAAACTGTTTTTCCTAATCTAATTATGTAATTTGTTTTTTCTCATCAAGACTGTATGAAACACCTACAACAGTAATTCAGAAAGCACAAACACCACAACTAAAATCTCTCCAAAAAATACATCTCTACAAATACTGTTTTCAAACAATTGAGACTACCGGTTGTTCTTCCCTCACTGCCACAAACTGCTGGGAACAGTACAGTAACATTTAAAAAACCAAACAAAAATCCACAGAACTGTAGAATCATTTAGGTTGGGAAAGACCTCTAAGATCGTCAAGCCCAACCATTAACCCAGCACTAAGCCATGTCCCTAACTACCACATGTACACATCTTTTAAATACCTCCAGGCATGGTGACTCAACCTCTTCTCTGGGTAGCCTGTTCAAGTGCTTGACAACCCTTTCTGAGAAGACATTCTTCCTAATATTCACTCTAAAGCATACCCTGAGGCCATTTCTTCTTGTCCTGTTGCTTGTTATTTGGGAGAAGAGACCAACACCTACCTCAATACAACCTCTTTTCAGGTGGTTGTAGAGAACAGTAAGATCTCCCCTGAGCCTCCTTTTCTCCAGGCTTAATAACCCCAGCTCCCTCAGCTGCTCCTTGTGACTTCTGTGCTCCAGACCCTTCACCAGCTCTGTTGCCCTTCTCTGGACTCACTCCAGCCCCTCAATGACTTCCTCATAGTGAGGGGCCCAGAACTGGACACAGCACTCCAGGTGCCACTTCACCAGTGCCAAGTACAGGGGGACAATCACTGCTCTGGTCCTGTTGGCCAAACTATTGCTGATACAGGCCAGGATGCCACTGGCCTTCTCGGCCACCTGGACACACACACTGGCTCATGTTCAGCCAACTATCAACCACGATCCCAGGGTCCTTTGCCAACAGGCAGTTTTCCAGCCACTCTGCCCCCCACTTGTAGCTCTCCGTGGGGCTGTTGTGACCCAAGCATAGGACCCAGCACTTGGCCTTGTTGAAACTCACACAATTGGCCTTGGTTCACTGATCCACCATGTCCAGATCTCTCTGCAGAGCCTTCCTGCCCTACAGAAGGACCACCCTTGCCTAACTTCATGTCAGAGAGTCTAAATGGAGAAAATTATGCTAAAGTAAGAAAATAATCCTATGAAAACTAAAATTTTTACGTTACTATAGCACATGATCCAGTAGTTTTCCTAGTGCACAAATGCACAGCAAAGATTTCATGCCAGCAATGCATTCAGAAAAAAACTAATGGATGTAAATAAAGCACTTAGCTCATCTTCCACTCTTATATTAAACCAACAGCTGCATTGGAGCTGTACTGTCCTCAAGCAACAAGACTGAGCTAGTAATACCACATGGACATGGTTGTGCCTTCCTTTTTCCTTCTTCATGTTAAACCTCTTGATTTCTTGATGCAGCTATCAGCAGCACCAGTGGTTGCTTTGAGTAAGCAAGTAACTGGGAAGCTGTTCCATAAGCTTGTCTACGTTAGGCTGCAGGAGCTGGAACAGAAGTTTTGGCCCTCCTTAAACATAAGTCTTGGGCTCAAGTTATACCAGCCATAAGTCACTACACAGCCGCTGTACTGAGGCTAGGGGTATTTGAATGTATGTAATGATGAAAGACTAGACTACTCAGATTGCAATCTTTGAGCTTCTAAATATATTGCTCTACTGAAAATGCTCTCATTTAGCTGTATTAGCATAAGAATAGATTATTCCTTTACTTAATTATGATGCTTATTTCATAGTATGAAGCTTTAACTAATTCATCTTTTTTGCCATCTACAACTTTGTAGATGATCCTTAATCTGAAAATCAAAAATCAAAATAGTGACTGATGCTTCTTTTCTTTTTAAGTAACAGCATAATTATTGCAATCCTTCCCCCTGAAATTAGCTAGCTCCAAACAAGCCTGTTATTGTCTTCGAAAAATATAGTCTACTCAACTGAGAATAGGTAAGTTTTCCAGATACTAAGAGACTTACAACTGCATATTACAGCAGAGTACTGATATCCTTCAGAAACAAAATGTCATGTTTCAGTACTCCTATGTACTTAATTCGTATAATTTCATACTTACCACCTCTTTCCAACTCCATCACCATCTGGGGACCGTGTATAGGTGATCTTAAACTCTATATCGGGTACAAGCTGCATGGCTAGACGATAAAACTTGATGGCTGAAAACAAAGGTTTGATGTTCAAACATATCTGACGCCCACGCTAACTTATCAAAGTAAAGATTGTTTTCAGAGAGATGGTTTCAGACAGAAGCACTAAAAAAGTGGAAAATGCCTTTGCCTAGAAAAACTTATTTAGTCTAAGCTGTTAGGTTTAAATTCAACACAGAAGAGAAGAACATTAAGTACATATTTTCAAAACTAAAAACCTCCTATACTTTTTCAGAATAAAGAGTTATCTCAGATGTGTTTCAGATTTTACAAATTTACCTTAATTACCACAAATTCAACTATGGAGTAGAAAATTTTACATTAAAACATTACAAACTCCTGATGTTGTTTGTTGCCCAGCACTGGCAAAGATTTCTCAACAAGCTGTAAAGATTTTAGACAGTAGATCCGTAACTAGCCATAACTTAAATGAAAGAGAAAAATGATTCAGGTACCTTAAGTCCCTGGTATAGCACAGAGGCATTCAGACATATACAACACTACAAAGGTGATTAATAAAATACCGTTGCAATTTTAAAATTTCAACAATAGATGCAAAACATATCAATTTCTCTATGGAAACCCCTGGAAACTAAAGAAGGCACAGAAGCAAGCCACCCAACACACTGAGGGTGAGGAAAGCAGCCTTGTCACAAAACCATGGGATGTGAAGGAAAATCTGACAGACTGGGTTTTGCACACTTTTCTCACACACATAGAAAATACTTCTGCCTTTAGCACTACAATGATCCTACAAACACTAAGTAGAGAAAGAGGTTTAGGAACATCATTGTGGCAACAAACTGTTATTTAAGCTGCAGAATGTCATTCTTCTGAGTCAGCTCTGTGAATCCTTCTTAATTTAAATTAATTCAATTTATGCACATTCAATCTATTTTAATACCAGTAGTAAAATCATGTATGCATTTATATGTTTCTTTGTATTCCCACTTTGTAATATCAAGATCAGACCGCAATTCTTCTTCAGCTTGGACTCTTAAAATCAAAAGTCAAATAAAACACCAGTGAGTGTGGAGCTCAGAATTTGTCTAATGAGTCTGAGAAACTCGAGTTTGGGGCTAGTAAATGTTCCAATTTCCTTGAGCTCATGTCAGGGCCAGTAAGTGACAAATAGTATCCTCTGGCTGCTGAGGATGAGAAATACCAGCAGCCAGCTAAACAGAGATCAGTCTCAACTTTAGCATTTAATCTTGCAGACAAGGCCTCTACTGTACTTAAGCAAGAATAAGCTGCAGCACAGAACTGTCTCACAAACATCAGGTATCAGCAGATTTCAGAAGCAGGCTTGGATTCTGGTGACCTGGGCCAGGTCAGCAAATAAAAGCCTGGTCTGAAAACAGATGTCCCAACATGTGCTCAGTAATATATCTGAGTCTGGCGTAGGACCATGCCTCTAAGGTCTCATATAGATCTATGTGTAAAAATAGTTCAGTTTAGTTTCTCTAAGTCTCTAATCAAATTCAATTGAGAAAGATCAACTCATATTCATGCAATCCAGATGTCTGAAACACTTTTGTGAATGGAACTCTCTTAGATATTACTATTTCTCTGCTGCTATGTTTAACATACAAGAAGCATATGAAGCCACAGCTTTCATTTTATATACACAATGTGTAAAGAGACTGCTTTCCTCACCTTTCTTTTTTAATTTACTCAGAAAGAACCTTCACAATGATTTACTAAATATGTACCAGATTTTTGGTTCTGATGTATTTTTTTACTCTGCATTTAATCCTCTACCAAACACCCACCATATCTTAGCCTAAAGTAATTTTGCCCTGTAAAAACACGTAATAACTACAGGGGACTCGTATTTCTCTCAGTTAATATGAGATATGAAACAACAACCAGAAATCCCTTGAAAAGGAAGGAAAATTCCCATGGTGAAGTTGAAATTTCGTACTCAGCAGGTGGCTGAGTTCAGGAGCTTCCAGATTTCTCTCAGATTTCTGTCTTAACTTATTTGGCACCTGCACTTTAAACATGGTGGCCAAACCCTCTGGTGGATGAGCAGGATGGCACATACGTTCTGCTTCGCTTTCTTTCTTGCATGAAAGAAAATTGGTATCTCCACTACTGACCTACAGGACTTGAAGTAAGGACAGACTTCTTACTCTCTAGATTCTGAAAATTACATATAAGAAAAAAACTTTGAATTTCCATTTTTACTAGTGCTGACAGCAAGAGTGCAGGTAAGCAAGCTAAGCACCTTAAATATTTATGACAAACCTCAAAGACTACCAGATTTAAATGTTCACTGCAGGAATTCTTGAAAAAGCGATTTTAGCATGATGTGTTTATCAACAAACAAAAACCCCCAAACCCAAACAGCCACCTCTTCCAAAAAAAAAAAAAAGCACCAAATAAACCCCACAACCAAACAACAAAGCATTAAAGCATTCCACAGATTAAGTAGTTTTGTTCACAGTGGAATGATGAGAACGGTGAGCACAGGAAATATAGTATAGTGCCTTGATTATTATGCTAATTTCATGTTACAGAAGTCATATAAAGAAGCATTCTATATGAAGAAGCCATTCAGTGCTCCATTAAATCGCAGTATTTCAAGACACTGTTATTTTGCCTGAAAGCTAGAAATTCCTTCCTTCATGTCATTTTTGCTTTACCTCAACCTTAGAACTGTGATATGATGGTTCCTAGCATGTTTGCTTGCTTATCTGAATGACAGAGCTCTCAAATCACTGTTAGCCTGTAGTTTAAGTTCACTGGCATCATGAAGATTTGCCCATAAATTAGAGGGTGTTAGATTTCCCTACAATAATGGTGTTCATTATAGACATGCATATTACCTTCATACAGGGCCCCATTTCGTTCTTCTTCCACTGCCTTCAGGAAAAGTTCTTTTGCCTGCACAATAAATTACACAGAGCACTTCTTTAATTCCTTAGAAATACAAGTGTAGTGTCACTTGACTTAGAATTATTTTTGATCTTACCTACTGTACCTATGACACAGATAACAAAGTAATTCCATAAATAGAGAAGACATAGTCATGTGCTACAAGACATAACTGAAATTCCCAGTCAACAAACTGTCTATACTCCTGCTGCTCGCCCCTTACCTACAGTCTTTCAGAAAGCACACTGTGAAGGTGACACCAAGGCAAACGCAAAGACTAGAAAAATCAGTGTAGGATTATGATAACATTGATATGGAGATAATGAGGTAACTTCTGTTGTTTCTCCAGATTTAATTCATCATTAGGTTTTAGAAAAGTTACAGTGGAACAGTAATACAGGCAAATAAAACCTCAAAATCATGCATTTTTTTCTGTACCTTTTCCTCTTTTGCTATCTCCTGTTTTCCCCTGGCATCAACAGACTTTAGTCCAGGTTCTCTTGACGATGCTCTGCATGGCAGAGGTTCCAACCCACTAGAACTCACACCTGGGGCAAGCTCAAACATCCACTGAGCTCTGAACATCTGAAGCTCTGCCTAAAAAACATGATTAATTCTACTTAGTATCACATATTCTGACAGTATATCTTCTGAGGAGAAATTATAAAGTACAAACAAAAAAGAATTTCAAAATCATGCTTTATGTTTTCAAGTCTTAGATGGCTTCAGTGAATTTAGGCACAGAGATTTAGCAATTGTTTTATGGTAAATTAAAACAAAAAAGTGCACAAATACTTGTTCAGCCTCATTTAATAACTGCAGTGCTTTTCTCTGAACTGCTCACCTCAGAAGAAAAACTGATGTTCCAAGAAGAGGTTGTTAGTATTATGATTATAATATAAGATTCCACAGAAAAGGGCTCTTTCCAGACATGATCACGTTTGTTCTTGTTTATGCAGAATTATCATAAGCAAGAAGTCAATTAGCTCTTGAAATTAAAATTTAGAAAACACAGGTTTTTGTACACAAGCATTCTAAATTCTTGAACATTCAAAATGAAGATTTATGTAATATAAAAAGGAGACCTTACTCCTTTCTCTTTAAAAAAGTATGGACTCTGCTCTGTGAAATAATACAAGTTACAATTCTTGCCATGCCTTTTTTTTTCAGCATCTTTGAAGTTACATTTTACATGTCTCTTGCAATCATCACAACTTCTGGGGAGCAACTACACAGAAATCTAGTCTTGTAAGAGAACACACTTTTCTATTACACTGGTTTTATCAGTGTTCTGGTCCAGTAGAGAGTGACAACTTAAACTGGAATTTGATCACAGAAACTGCTGTCCAATTTCTACAGTTCTTCAAAGAAATTGCAGATCTTTCACAAGCTTTCTTTTCATGTACACAGATAGCTGAAGACTGAATTTGACACTTTGAACACAATAAAAAATCTACCTCACTTTCAGAGGGGCAGACAGATTAAGCATTTGTCAGATCAACAAACGTGAGGTAAATAAACAAGGATAAGTGATGCAGTTTAAATGATAGCAGTACTATGTTTGTAAAAACCCACTAGTATGGCAGACATACCTGAAGATTGGCTTCACCAGATCTTTCACTGTCATCGGTTCTTACCAAATCAGCGTGACAATCTTCTTCAGCTTCTGCCTAGTAGAGAGCAGTCAAATGTGATTATAAGGGTCTGTGTAAGTCCCTACAGCATATTCACAAAGAACAACTGTCATGGACAAACATTAAAAAATATTAAGCATACTTCCCTTTTGATGATAAAAACTAACTTTACAACTACTGAGATCAGTTGTATTTCCATATTAACTCAATGAAGATGGTTTTGCATTTTAGACACGTTAATCCAACACAGATTAGTTGTGTATCACTTGAAGGCTTCCATGCTTCAACACACTGACACACCTGACTAAATACACTTAGTGTCTATGTCAAAGCATAGAGCAAAAGCTTCAGGATTAAACAAGCATGTGCCTTGTTCAACAAATTGAAATTTAATCACTATCTTCTCATTGTAAAGATAACCACTAGTTTTGACTTGTTTAATATTTGCAAGAGCACAAAAGTGCTTTGAATAACAATAGATACTTTATATATACATGTGAAACTAAACAAGAAATGTATTAGAAAATAAAAAGCTAGCATGAGAGCTTGACAGGTGGTTTTATTTAAAGTACAGCCGTGAGACAGGTTAAACAAATAAAAACTGAAATAAGACCTCTGACTAAACGTAACAGGGCTCTACATAGGAAGTTAAGCCAGTTAGTTTAAGAGGAAAACTTCAAAATGTGCAAATTAATTATCACAGTGAAATATACTGAGATTTATGGAGTCTATACTAAAATAAAGGAAAACTAATTCTGAGCATCAGTGAGCCAATACATTGACAACAGCAAGATGCCAGTAAGGGGGGAAAACCCCCAAAATCTCAACTAAGACATTTGTTTAAGATTCTTCCTGCAGCTGAAGCAAACCAGTTTTTCTACCATTCTGCATTGAAATTCACATCTGTAGTTCTGCAAGTAGATGATAATGCAAAGTGAGATTACAAGAAGGCAAACCTGACATTAAGTTTATCACAACTACTTACAAAGGTTTTATTTCCCACTCCTTCCTATTGTACTCAGTGCTCACAGACTTCAAGCGACATTCTGTCAGCAAGATTCTACCAAGCTCTCAAAAAGAAATCTCTAAATTCTGCACAGTCAAAGTGCAGAAATCAAAGCATTCTTGTATTCAGAAAATTTATACCATTTTTAGAGCACCTGGAAGTTCTGATCAAACTACAGAATACCAGCAAACATGATGGGAAGGCAACCTTTAATCTCTTTGCCTTGGTGACAAGCACCTCCCTGGAGTTAGCACATGTTTTCAGATTCCTCAACGACCACAAACTTACTGGCTTGTCATCTGTAAAAGTGTTTTTGCTGATGTCTCAGATAATTTATTTTTTACAATTGATAGACATGGTTGGTTGGCTGAAGCTAAACAGATACTGCATCTATTTCTACATTCTCATTTTTAACTTCTGTACATTTTTGATTTCCCAGTAGAGGAAACAGGTGAGCCAGAACACGATAAAACACAAGTGGCATTAAATCCCAACAAGAAGTAAACTCTGAAATTTCATGGGCTTTGAATCCAGAATTTAATTGCAGGCAGTTAATACCCTATGAGTTGTGACAGTTCTACCACATTACTAGCATCCAGGAATATTTTGTTGGCCAAGCAGAGCCAGCCTAGGAACGAGCTAGCTCTGAAATGGGTGTCTGTAAGTGCATTATTATGGCACTGGGCTGACAGAAATAAGGCCTAATTCTGTCTGTGCAGAGTGCAAAGCTTCTGGTTTGCAGCTGAAGTATGTCCAGTCAGCTCTCCAGTCTGGACAGAATAAGCCTGGTTTTATCTGCAAAGTGCAGAAACTAGCAATTTCTAAACTAAATCAACACATTATCTTCTTGTGTATAAAGGCACGCCCATTAAAACCTTTAACTCCTGAAGTCTGTAAACAAACTGATTTAAGCGTTGAAACTACTTAGAAGGTAGTTTCATCATCAGAAGAAGCTGGATGAAGTTTACCTCATTCAAAAACTTTATATTTCACTAATTTGTTCAATTCTTGATTTTCATCCCCTCCTCTCTCTTCAACTGCCCTGTTTCTTCATTTTTGAGTCACAGTCAGACATGGTAGTGGACCAACTGCATCCGTCATTTGATGCTCTTTGAAACCTAAATATGCTCTCAACTCAAACAAAAAATACTATGAAGACCTGGCCAGTAGTCTTAAAAGCTGACAGAAACCATCATGAAAATGATTATGCCCAAAGTTTTGACGTCATTATCTTCCCTATACTGTATGCGTGTGTGATCTGCAACCTCTCATATCAAAGGTCTGTCTTCTGGCAGTAGTAGCACCCTAAGTGGCCACTCCTCTAAATTTACTTGCTTTAAAGCAATTAATTCACATTGCTACTGCATAGGTATGAACTGGGAAACTGATCTCTATTAACAACCTTTCCAGTATTTATTTGACCTGCAGAAACCCTACAATTTTGCTAGGACAAGTGACTAAAAGCAGGTACTGTGAAGCAAAGGACCTTCACCAGTAGACAACTCATGAGATCACACCAAAAGCACTTCGCAACGTGTACAAATTGGTTCCTTGCCCCCACTCTGAGAATACTTGCATAGTACTTACAGTTCCTAAAATTCGCAGAACTCTGTGCCCTAACTGCTGCTTAGTGGATAAATCTTGGATTGTTCATCGTTGTGCTGCTGGCCTTTCTCCTGATACAAGTCAGCTGTCACATGGAACAGTGACTTCATCCTGACTGAAAGGAAGACATCGTAGTGTGTACTGACTGATTGGCTTGATTAATTTTCCATGAGGAAAGTAGTAGTCCGTCAAGCCACCCAAAGGTAACATGTCAAAAGAAAACATCTGATTTAGGCTGCAACCTGTAAAAAATGAAGTCAGCTGAGTAGATTAGATTCTGATTTGCTTGCAAAGCTTTAGAAACCATTTGCCAAATGCAGAACTAGTTTATTTGCACAGTTGAGTTTTGTTTTGCAATCAACAATTGCATGCTGATTTCCTCAGAGCACATTAACCGCTTACTAAACTGACTGTAACATCATCACACCCTTTAACAGGTCCGAACTCTGTTTCAGCAAAATAAAACCAAGATCAGAAACAGCTCAAATCTGAGTGTCACCAGTTGAACAAGGCTATGTGTTATGTGTGAACCATACAGAACTCAGGGAGGAGCGAGCACGGCAAAGCAAAACAGTGACTGTCAGCTAAGGTTCCTTTTGGTTTTATGAAAATATTAGAAAGCCACCCTATTTTTCTGTAAATGTGGTAGAAACAACACCGCGTTCAAAAAGGAGAGTTTTTATAACCGCGGTGAGACATTTTAAAAGCTCCTGTGTGATATAAACCGTTTAACTTTGAATGATCGAGTTCTTATCATGGATACTCGAATCCATATTGAGGCACAGTCAGTAAGGCAATACTGAACCAAGGAGTATTTCTGATACGTTAAATGACAAACTCAAATAACTCGAGTCCCTGGCCCACGGAAGACTTTAAATTACTGAGTGACTTTATGTCACCACATTTTTGAGGGAAGCAAGGGAAAGGAAGGGCACGCTCCCCTGTAATGACACAGGGATTTTGTTCACGCGTTCCTACGGACAGCTATATCGCTCCAGAACCAAGCAGCCCCACTCATCAAAATCCTCTCCGGGAGGTGGCCGTGTCCCACCGCGGTGAGGCAGGATTACGGCACGCTTCCCAACAGCATCACCCGGGGGCGCGCAGGGAAGGGCTGCCTGCCAGCAATTCGGCCAGGGGGCCGCTCCCACGCACACACCCCTTGTCCCGGTTCCGCCCGGCCGTTCCTGCACGGCGGCCGAGCCCCCGCCGGCCGGGCCCGCTCACCATGCTGCCGGCGCTCGGGCGGCGCTGTCCCTTCCCGGGGGCTCTGACCCCCCGCTTGGTCCGTGTGTCCTCCCTGCCCGCGGGGGGCACTTAGCAGAGTTCTCGGTCGGAGAAGCGCACCACGCAGCGGGAGTCCCTGCGGGCCCTGCGGACGGCAGCCATCTTCCCGGCGAGCAGGGCCGGCGGCGGGAGCGGCGGGACACGGCCCGGGCGAACCCGCCAGGTCAGAGCGCCGCCTCCCGCGCGGGCCGCTACAACGCGCGACGGCACAGACTCCCCGCCCCAGTGCGCACCGCGGCCCGTGCCGCCTCTGCCGCCCGCGGCGGAGCGGTGCAAGGCGTGCTGGGGAGCGTAGTCCGCTGCGGCACACCACGGCAAGGGCTGCAGAGCAAAGGCTGCCGGGAACTGTAGTTTCCGTAAGGGGGAATCCCGGCAGGCGCGATCCCAGGAGAGGGAGCCGAGGTAAAGCGGCGATGTCTGGGAGTCGCGATTACCGCTGTGACTGCGGTCGGGCCGGGACCTAGCACAGGCGAATTGCCGATGGGGTAACGGGAGAGCGCTCAGTGCCGCGGCTGTGGGGATAACAGTGGTACCGAGGCCACTGGTCATTAGCCCGTCCAGTTCAGTGAGCACAGTTATCACCTGCTATCAGCACACGCCTTGTAAGTTTTTCTAAAATTGGAGTAAACCTGTTTTTTTTTAAAGCGTATCACAGTCTTTTTGTTCCAGAAGAAAACCACATGTATGGATCTGTGAACCTTTGTGCATGTCTACTGCCCTGAGCGTTTTCAGGAGGAGGATGAGGAGTCGTGTATCTTCTCTGGAGGGGTAGGTGACCGCTCAGGCTCGGGTAGCGGGAGTAGGAAATGGGGATGGCAAAGGCTGTGGGAGCCGGTATCGGCAGTGGCTTTCAGATCCATGTGACTGTAGAGGTGCTCTTGGAGAGGAGAGAGTGAGAGACAGGGGGGCTGACTGGCAGCCGGAGGTGGTGGGGAGCAGGGGGGACTGGGTGCTGCTGGTGGGCCCTGTGTGAGCAGTGGAGATGACACAGCATGACCACCTGAGGTTTTGAGATGGGGTGCTCATGGCTACAACTGCTTATCATTAATGCTGCCGCTCGTTTGGAGTTGGAGTCAAAGCTGCTTTTCTCTTGCCTGGGTGTGCCTCTTCTTAGATATTAAACATTACATATTAGTGAAAAATCCTTTACTGTAAGGGCGGTAAGGCACTGGCACAGGTTGCCCTGAGGAGCTGTGGATCCCCCATCCCCGGCTTTGTTCAAGGCCAGTTTGGGTGGGGGTCTGAGCAACCTGGTGTAGCGAAAGGTGTCCCTGCCCATGGCAGGGGGGTTGAAACTAGATTATTTTTTAAATCCAAATAATTATATGGTTCTTTTGGGAATGAAGAAGCCTTGCCTGTAACAACAAAAAAAACAGTGTCCTGTGGCTATCGCTGGGTTGAGTGCTAATATGTGATTATGCATGTGGGATGTAATATGGGTGGCTTAAAGCAGAAATCTCGTGGAAGTGTACACTGCTCCTCCTAGCTTCACTGAGAATCACGCCTGTCTGTTGGAGGGAATTTGAGTCATTATTATATATTCAAGTAAATATAAAGATTAGCCTCTGACTAGATGGGGTGGAGGGAGACACCCAGAGCTTTGTTTTTCCCCATTCCTGTTTTAGCAAATGAATGTCTTGTCCTACACTGTACTCCTGAATTACAGCAGCAGCTCATCCTGTCTTTCCAAACCCTGGGAATTAACTCTATGCTTTACTTTTAAAACCTAAGGGATGAAGTGTAAAAAGAAGCTGACACTTCCTGAATCGCTACTACAGTCCTGACAATCAATTGTTTTAGAACAATTTTTTGTTCCTTGTTTTCCTTTTTCTGCTCTTCCTGTTATGTCTCAGGCTGACCCTGTCAGAGCCAGGGTGAGCTGCTGGTGCTTGGGTGAGGCAGGCACAGACCCCTCTAGCGGCACTTAAAATGTCAATATTCTTCCCTTTTGTTCAGAGTTTTGTATTTCTGCGTTCCAGTTTTGTTGTTTAAACTCTCTGAGATGTAAGAGAGCCCTATCGTCATTGTGGGGTTTGTGTATGTTCGGCTGGGTTTTGTTTTCACAGAATCACAGAACTCTTAGGGTTGGTAAGGACTTCTGGGGGTCAACTAGACCAAGCCTCCTGCCAAGGCAGGGTCACCTAGAGCAGGTTACACAGGAACACGTCTAGGGTGGGTTTTCAATGTCTCTGCAGAGGGAGACTCCACGACCTCCCTGGGCAGCCTATTCCAGTGCTCTGCCGCCCTCCATGTAAAGAAGTTCTTCCTCACGGTTAATGGAACCTCACGTGTTTTAGTTTATGGCTATTGCTGCTTATCCTGTCACTGGGCTCCACTAAAAAGAGTCTGGTACCATCTTCTTGGCAGCCACCTTTGAGATATTTATACGCATCAACAAAATCCCCTCCCAGTCTTCTCCAGACTGTACAGGCCCAGCTCCCGCAGTCTCTCATAAGAGAGATGCTCCAGAGATGGTTTGGTTTGGTTTTTGTTTTTTTTCTCCTTAAAACCCAGCTCAGCGGCCGCAGTCGTGGGGCGCTGTCCCCCCGCGGGGAGCCCCGGCAGGCCGGGCCGGGGGTGCGGGGGACCG